>JAFIDM010000004.1:7591074-7603033 GCA_023159025.1 Thereuonema tuberculata
GACTCAGACTGCACCCATGACTGTCGTGTGACGGGTGGGCGGACAGGAAAACGCAATAGCTACCGATTTTGGTCACTATCACAATAGCTCTCAAATAGGTCGCTAACAAATGAACTAATAAATAATGTTAACACTGTAGCTCACTCAAGTAATTGTAATTATTTCCATTTACACGTTGACTTAAATATATTAAATCTATATTACTAAAATCTTTTATTTCTCTATCTGTCTGTAGGCGCAATTGTTGTTATATTGTGAAAATAGAAATAATTCCTACAAGTTCGCTACGGGAATCGAACCTGCAACCTTCTGATCCAAAGTTAGATGTCTTATCCATTAGGGCACGGAGACTACATTCTAATCTCTATAAAAAAAATAAAAAAATGTCATAGACGCACTCGCTGGTTCTAAAGGCAGTCGTAGGTTGGGAGAATCCACTTTTATCGGGTAGTTGTGAGAAGGCAGTCGCACGTTGGGAGAATCCACTTTTCCCGGGTTGCTAGTTCTATTCAATAACAGAACTTTTTCAATAATAATCTTATATTCGTAACTCGACTGAAAATGCATATGTTATTTGTTAATTTTATTATTATTATCGTTAATTCTGAAATATATTTCTAATTAACTTTTAATTCTTTAAGATAAGTTTTTTTTTCTTCTGTCTAATTTATATATATTTTTTTTATTTTTTTAGAAAAGAAATGGATGCTTTACATTTTTTCTCCTTTAATGTTATTCCATAAGAATAAAAACACAATTTTTTTTAATAAAAACAAAATTGAAAATAATTTTTTTCAATTTTTCACAAACATTATCTTTTGTATTATTAAAAACTTTACAAATTCCATTAATAAATATATTTATTTATTAAACATATTTAATAGCAAATTTTTGGAAAGCGTTCTTTCTTTCTTTCATCAACATTACGTCATCCTGGAACATTCATGATAGATCAATTTAGCAACAAGAACGTGCCATTACTTTTAAACAAACTTTTTTAATAATCATATATTATAATTTTAATTCTTCAAAAGCAATGACATTTTTGCCATTAGTATAATATTTTACTGATTCCCTTGCTAAAGCAGTTAAATTATTATCTACACTTAAAAACAGAAAAATCGCACAGTTGCATTTTTTTTTTTTACGTTTGTTTTATTTTCCTCGCGATTCGCAATTGTTTTTGAATCAAAATACTGTCAATTTAGAGATCGTTTCACCACCTATCCAATGATACCATTTAAGTGTGTATTGCGTGTCAACAGAGTGCTTTTTTGGAGGAATCTCCTAGCCTACCAGATAACCTCGTTTTCGTATAGCCTGGGAAATGGTGATTAAAACAAAATTCAATACAAACATTTATAAAACAGTCTTTATTACTAACGGGTATTCCCTCCTCTAGACTTAATTACATTCGATTTTTCATCGATTTTATCAATTTGGGGTGTTGTTCTATTGTTGTTATTATCTTGGTTTTGAAGGGTCAATACACACTTAAGTGGTATCATTGGATAGGTGATGAAACGATCTTTAAATTGACATTATTTTGATTAAAAAAAAATGCGAATCGCGACGAAAATAAAACAAAAATAAAAAAATGCAACTGTGCGATTTTTCTGCTCTCAAGTGTATTTCAATACCTTCATTCCTGCTTAAATTTTTACTCTAAGTATTTCTTACGAAAATACTCTTTATTGTTTTCCTTAATGTTGTGTCTTTTTCCATACGTAATAATTTTACCTCGTTTTCTTTTGATTCAATACATCATAAACGTTTTCTTTCTTTTTTTTTTAATTTCAAAATGGGAAAATAAAATAACCACACACAGGTTTCTAGTGTAATTTCCGTTGGTATTTCGTCTGACTGTAAAAAGAGAAAAAGATTTGGCCTCTAATCGATATGGAAGGCGCTTTGGAAAATGGAGTGTTCAGTCAACGTATTGGCATTGGATTCCGGCCGCAACATTGAAGATTTGAATGTCACAGGGCGAAGCACTCATAAATAGACTACTCTGGAAACTTAAGGAATTCCATTTATTCGAACCAACCCTCCTCAACTTCGCCTGAAATTCCTCCCACAATTATTTGTCTTTTTCCTGCGAATTTCACTAATGAAAACGTATCTTGTGATTTAATGATTTAGCTATTATTATAACGAGAACTGGGAGATGTGAATATGAAATTTTGATATACCGGTATTTGATTTATTTAGTATTACCTAATTTATAAAATTAAAATAATTATCGCTTCACCACTCGATAATCCAGAATTACAGATAAAGCAACACGAATAACTTTCTCGCTGATGCGAATAAAGATAGGATTGTTGTAATAAAGATAGTAATTATAAAATGAATGTTATAGTAATGGTTATTATAAACTTTACTAATTAAACTGTCACAATTAGCGATAACAAACAATTTGTTTGTTATAGTTATTTGATCTATAATATGCTTGATTAATTTTATTATTTTAAATCGTACAATATAATTATTTTTTTGATATTATAACAACAAGGAGGAAACATTCTTTTAATGTATATCTATATGAATTGCAAAATAAATATAGGTGACTTTCCGAGCAGATTTGTGTTTGTTAATTAATACTGAAGTTACAAAAAAAAAATTAATAGCAATTTTATATTACGAGGCGTGTTTTTTAAGTAAGTACCGTTTTGCAATAAAACCAAAACTAGTAAAGATAATGTCAAAATTTTTTTATATTTTATTCCTGAAACATTAAGCTATTTTTCAACGTAATTTCCTTGTTTGTTTAAACACGTATCATAGTGTTATATCAATTTTTGTATATCGATGTCGTAGCAATCAGCCGCCGGTGAAGACAACCAGGATTCAACCGCTGTTTTCCCTTCTTCGTCTGTTTCCAACCGTCTACCACCGAGAAACTCTTTCAGAAAGCACATTTGTGGAACTTCCAATGACAAAATGGAAATCCTGCATCGCCTGTCTGAGGAATTTTGATATCAACTGCGCGTACCAAATCATCTGTGATTACAGAAGGTCGCCCCGACCTTGTTTCATCATGAACATTGCCACACCCATCTTTGAACAATCTCACCCTTTTACGCACTTTGCTGGCTCTCATTGCATTAGGGCCCGTACACAGGAAGAGTTTCTCGGTGGTAAACGGTTAGAAACAGACGAACAAGGGAAAACAGCGGTTGAATACTGGTTGTCTTCACCGGCGGCTGATTGCTATGACATCGGTTTACAAAAACTGATATAATGCTATGATACGTGTTTACACAAACAAGGAAATTATGTTGAAAAATAGCTTAATATTTCAGGAATAAAATATAAAAAAAATTTTGACACTAGCTTTACTAGTTTTGGTTTTATTGCAAAACGGTACTTACTTCAAAAACATGCCTCGTATTTTTCTTTTCAAGAGCATTATTTTCATAAAAAAGTATTTTCAACCCTGCTCTCAGATGATTCGTTCTGTTATTATTTGAAGGTGATACATTTATTAATATCTTAAGGTACATAGAAAATAATTCTCAAGGAAATTCTATTGGATAAAATGCTCTTAAGAATGTTAAAATGGTAAATATCAAGGATCGTCTGTATATTTCAGCTGAAAACGGGTTGCTTCACGTAATTAGTTATTTTTTAAATCTTTATTTATTTGGATTTTCTTATTGATCAATTTGTTGGATTTACTGCACAGTCAGTCCCAACTTCCTGTCAATGAATTTTTGCATTTTAATATTAATGTAGCATAATTGAAAATTTTTTAGTAAAAGTTATTTGCAGAAGTTTTTGGCAAAGTGTGAAGAAAGAATGGGAATGATTAAAATGTAAAAAAAAAAGATAAAAAGTAATAAAAATATAAATGAAGATATGCTTGTGATAGATGAATGAAGGACCTAACTTTCTATTATTTATTCATTTTGTTTTCTTCTTTAAACAGTTGAAATATTTTTTTTCATTATTATATATGAAAAAAGCACTCTACACGATACATCTATATAGATTATATATTTACTAGTTCCACTTGCTCTATATACAGTATACACATTTAACTTATAACAAAATGTATAATAAAAAAATGGATAATAAAAAAATCGTTTAACTTATAACAAAATGATTTTTTTATTATTCAATTTTTTTTCTTTTTAAAAAAAACCAAACAAAAAACACAAACATTAATATTAACGTAGGCCTAACGGCAAAATTTAATGTGCATAAGAATGTTAGTAAGAAACAGTAAAGATAAAAACACACAACATTTAAAGATTCACTCAGCTAATTTTGGAATTTTCGTGCCGGGAATCATAAACAGACTGTTTCAACCTTCCTAGGTATCATCAGTTTGATTCGCCCAGTACTCGTGGCTCAGTGGGATCAAAAGAAACATAAACAAAATAATAGTTCTTCAATTAAAAAACTAAAAGTACAAATTAAGAATAAAAAGGGCAAT
Source organism: Thereuonema tuberculata (assembly GCA_023159025.1). Classification (NCBI taxonomy): domain Eukaryota; kingdom Metazoa; phylum Arthropoda; class Chilopoda; order Scutigeromorpha; family Scutigeridae; genus Thereuonema; species Thereuonema tuberculata. The sequence goes on from JAFIDM010000004.1 coordinate 7,595,516, forward strand.
GAATTAATTATAAAGAAATATTATAAATTAAGGGCATATATTAATATTCACCTGTTATTGTAACTGTTAACTATTATTTTTCTTAATTAGTTTTACAAAAACATAATAAGTGTGTATTTTTTTTTATAAATGAAAGCATAATTGACAGTAAATTGCTTTTAGAAATGATAGGTCATTTATGTTCCATGACCAAGAAGCAGGGCAGCTCCTAGGATTGAAATTCTCATCTAAAACGAGAAAATTCATATTTCAGGAATTATCTTTTTTTTTTTCGTTCGCTCACCTCGATTGGTGAGCATTAAAATGCCAGTGATCTTGACAGGGATTTCTTTTGAAGATAAGATTGTAAGATGCAAATAGGTTTTAAAAAATAACACATTCTCTTTTGATATTTTTTCCATTATTAAAATATTGTTTTCATTGCTATGAATTGGCAAAGTGGTAGAAGATTAATGTTTTGAGAAATGCTATAATTCAGTATTTTAACTAATGTGATGCGGTTTCGTGTGGAGAGATAAGGCACTGATTTTAAGATTATATACAAATGTCCCCATATACGGTTTATTGATATTTAAAAAAAAAAAAGATACTGAAGAAAATTATAAACGTGATTATACAATGACTCATTTACTGTTAATTGTTCACAGTAAAACTTTTACAGATCCTCTCTACGCTGCTGTTTGATTCTGTTTATCTATTTGCTTATGAATTATGGTTCGTATTTTATTAATGACATTTTTGAAAAAAAAATACGGAAAAAATTCACTTGGCCAAATTCGGAGAAACAAATTTCCTGGAAGCCATTTTACTTTCCCTTTCATCATTTCAGCCGTTCTGTGAAGCAGTGATGACAAATGATGAGAGAAAAAAGCCAAAAAAGGGGGCGGGGGAGGGGGATCAGTCATATTAGTAGACAGTTAAATAAAATAAAAATTAATATATAGAAATGCTCGTGAAACATTTGCTATTTGATTTAATTTTCCTCCTTAAAATTAGCAACTTTAAAATTTAAGCATCATCCCCTCCCTTCTTATTCTGCTTCCGTTTTTTATGGTCGTTTCGCGATCTCTTTTATTTGGGGGTCGTGCAGGCGTCTTCATTTCCTGCCCGTGGCAACGCTGGCAATCGTCTCCCGTGAGATGTTGCGTCAATTATTGCAATAAATCGGTTCCAATCGATCCTGGATAGGTGACCATCCGGGAGGGGAAATAGTACGGATTCTATCTCTCCTCCTGGTATATTTACTTAATTTAGTTCTTCGATTTTTATATTTAATTTTATTTCAGATTTTATTATTAGATTTACTCTTCTCAGAAATATGTATTTCTCTGTATTTAGCCTATCTTATCTGTCTGACTATAATAACGTAAAGAGCAAAAAAATAAAAATAAAATATATATATATTTTAAGATACGGAAAAAATGTGCTGTATTTTTTTTTCCTGCTTGTGATCTAAATGTCAAAATACGTAAACCTGAAATTCATTAATTTACATAAAATGATTTCTTCTAATTTCATGTAGAGAAAGATAGTTTGTAAGACTGATGATGATCAAAGGCTCAGTCCGGAGACTGGTTGGGAAGAGATCCATGTCATGTTCCTCCATCTTTTTCTGTCCTCCGGTATCCTCTTCAACTCCACAAAGCCTCTTATGTTATGTTATGTTATGTTATGTTATGTTATGTTATGTAATGAATGTGGGTGGCAGAGAAGCCAAGCACTGCGACCGGAGGTCAATTGTACTATCCCACGGAAATATGGACAGATGTAGAGAAAGACTGAGAAAGTATGGTGGGAGAAGTGCAGGGGAAACGGGAGAACCCCGAGAAAACCTGCCCAACGCGGATCGTCCACCATCACGAAACCCACATGAGAACCGAACCCCGGTACTCAGAGGTGAGAGGCCAATGTCATAGCGACAACGCCAACCGCGCGGCCTACAAAGCCTCTTACTCCCAAATCCTTGCATGTTTGTATTATAAAATTATTGCGAGGTCTTCCTCTTCCTCTACCCTCTTCCCCTCTAGAGCTCTCACTACCGGATTATCGTGTCTCAAAACATGTCCCAGCCATTTTAATCGTCTACTTTTAATTATACTAATAATTTTCTTTTCTTCCTCCACCATTTCTAATATCTCGTTATTTGTTTTTCTTTCAGTCCAGCTGATTTTTTTCATTCTACGATAACATCACATCTCAAAAGCTTCTAAATATTTATTTTCTTTAGTTTTCAATGTCCATGTATCCGAATTATATAATGCAACCGACCAAATATAAGTTGTTAATACCTTTTTCCTTAGGTTAACATCAATTTTGTTACATATTAATAAGTCTTATTTTGTTCTAAATGCAGTCTTAGCCATTGCTATTCTAGTTTTTATTTCCGTGGTGCATCTGCAGTCTTGAGTGATAATTTGTCCCAGATAACAGAAACTTTTTACTTGTCTAATTCTTTGGTCATTGATGGTTAAATTTATTTGTTTCTCTCTTTTTGATATTAACATAACTTTGGTTTTCTTAATGTTTATTTTCATTCCAAATGTTTCTATTGTTTGAGTTATTCTGTCTAACATCTCCTGCTTGTCGTTATCCTTCTCTGCTACTATAGCCTGATCGTCAGCGAATTTTATAGCTTCGAATTTTTTTCCTCCAATTCTTCCTCCTCCTTTACAGTGTAATAATGCATGATCCATCATTATTTCTATAATTAAAGGCTCTGTTAAACTATCACCTGTCCATATGATTGCGTTTTGATTTAGATATAACTGTTCTTATTAATTTGATAATTTGTGGCTCTATTCCTGTTAATGCAAGCGTTTGCAAGAGTTTTTTCCAGATAATTTTGTCAAAGGCTTTTTTTGTAATCAATAACTCAGATCACTGGAATTTCCTAGCCTCACCCTGATGTTGTCAGGTAGGGCTAGCCCGTGGTCCATAGTTGGTCAAAGTCGATGAAAGGAAGGAAAGCAGATCACTAATTCTTTGTTACAGTTCATCATTCTTTCAGCTATTGTCCTTAGCATACCTATGGCATCCCTGGTACCTGTGCCTTTACGAAATCCGAATTGCAATGATAAATCTATCATTTATTTTTCTTTCGATTCTGTTTTAGAAGTATTTTTAGAAGTATTAGTATTATACTAATACTTCTGAACTCTTCGCAGCGAGAATCTTTTGATTTTTTTGAGATCGGGATCATAAGAGATGTAGAAAAAACCTTATGGCCAACTCCCTATTTGATAGATTTTATTTATAAGTGTAAATAATTCCTCTTGTAATTTATCGCCTCCTGTTTTAAGAAGTTCTATTGGTATACCATCCAGTCCAGATTTGGGAGTGTGTCTAACGCCATAATAAATTCTTCTTTGGTTATGCTTTTGTAAGACTATTTAAGGGAAAAGATAATTTATTATCTTAAGAAACGTCAAGGATATGATGTGAGGCAATATCTACATCACCGAATCGCCGCCCAAAAAAACCTATACCACCAATCCCTATCTTATCTCCCCCCCCCCATCCTAAAAAATAGAATGATAAAAAGAAATTCATTCCTTATAGCATTTCCCTCCTGCTCATCATAATGTTTCTCCTAGCAAAAGATAAAATAGCAACCAACTTTTGTGATTTTTTTTTTCCAGAGATTAAACACACATTTATTCCTTAGAAACATTATACTTAATTTAAACTGTCTTCCGAGTACGGCATGGGGGTCTTTTTTTTTTTTCTTTTTTCTTTGTATTTTTTTTTTTCTTTAACCACTCGATGTCAAGGCTTTTTTTTATCAAGGATTCTTTCAGCCTCAATCAGGAATGAATTATTTTGAACATTTTTCGCGAAAATTCGTTGTCCGATAGAGTCGTAGGAACTAGTCCACTTTATATCCATGGACGAACACAAGAAAAAAAAGCACTCGAATCGAACCGAGCCCCTGGCGAATCAGTCGATTTAGAGGTTGCCTCCTAAAACACTGAATTGTTCCATTCCATTTTTGTCTTTCATAAATACTTATGGAAAAAGAGTTTTTTTTTTTTTTTCTTATTACATAGTTCAAAGAATCCAGATGAAATGTTTAATGAACTACAGTCCATTTCTGATTTCTGTGAACGATCGCTAGGTCACTAACAATAACATCATCGTATATTTTCTATCAATTACATTACTCCAATAACAGAGGTTTTTTACGATGATCTACGAAAGAAAGGGTATATCGATACTATTCAGTCACGAAACAGTCGTTCACAGAAATTTCAAATGAACTACAGGTCGATTACATCAACAATCAAAGAATACAAATTCATTTCTTATATACAACCGTAAATCAACATTTACACACACACACACACACACACAACAACTTAACAACGAATGTTCGTTTCCAAGCAATCTTATCATGTAGAACATCAATTCTGATGTTACTTAGCCTTCTTTCGTTATTCTCATTGCAAGTCCCTTAGCGTTTTCTTGTTGATGTAGTTTCTCTTTTTTTTTTTTTCCTTTTATATTTATTTCTATCGAATGGATTTTCAACAACAGGAAAGCAAACAGCAGTGGTGTCGGCGGGTGTTTGACATTCCATAAGCGAATGGGTGGCGGAAGGGGGTGGTGCGCTTTTAGTTTCCATGGTGATACAAGGCCCCACGGGAGCCAAGAAACCACAAAGACTCCCTCTGGGGTCAGAACAAGACCGGAAGCCACGCTTTTCACGGAAGAAACGAGGTTTGAGGGAAAACCTCGAGGTTTTTCGTCATTGTTGTTTGTGGAAGAGCTTTTAGGAAGTTTGGGAGGGGAATTCGGGGGCCACCCCCAGCAGCTACTTCGGATTTGGAAGATGCTAAAGATTTATTTTAATCTGGGAATGGATGCGAGATAAATAACCCTTGTTTACGAATGAGATAAGGAATCCCTTACAGATAAAAATGGCCGCAAGGAGGCACTAAGATACCAAATTACAATCCTCAGGCGATGTTTACTTTAAATTCTAGGATCCGTACAAAATAACTTAGGATTTGTTTGCAAGCAGTTTTCCATTGCATACAAAGTAGCAGTTTGTAAAATCCACTCTTTTGGTGGATTTTTTTCCAAAAACGATTCTGTCATATCGGACAATTTATGGACAAATGGATGGTAAAATTTCTAACTAGAAATAATAAAATGTTTTTGTTTATTTAAAGAAAGCAAAAAGAGGATACCTCCTTCAAAGCGAGAATAATCCTTTTTTTTTTTTTTAAGAAAATACTTACCTCCTTTTAAGATGAACAAATCCGATTCTAAACAACCTCTTGGATGAGTGAAGACAGTTCAAATTCCTAAAAGAAACACTTTTGAAAGTTTTTCATCGGTTACAATAAGTCCTTCTGGTCTCGTTATTAAAGCTATAAAGAATGTTAAGTTTGGGAACCTATAAAGAATGTTAAATTTGTCAACGTTTGAAACATTTATTAATAGCTATATTGGATAGAGAAAAAAAATGAATTTGAATACAAATTTTAAAGTATAAATATAACTTAAACGGGATAAATATAACTATGAAAAAATTAAGAAAATTAAAAAAAAAATTAATATCTGATGTAATTCAGAAAAAAAATCATACCAAATTTATAACAGCAATTTCAACTTAAGTTTTTTTAATTATTTTAATTGATTAATTACATATTAATAAATAACGTTATTAATATTACATATTTTTAAGTAACAATATCAAAACCTATATTACAGATATACTTTTATTTTTGAAATTATTTGACTTTTTGACTTTTAACATTAAAATAAATAAAGAAATAAGTGGTAAATGTCCATCTGTGATGAAGATAAAAAATATTTAGCCTTTGAAGATGAAACTTTAAATCGATTCTTCTCTATTTTAAGTTTCCATTAAGACGAAAAATAAACTATAATTTTATAGAGAAGTTTGAAAGCTTAAGCGATCAGTTCTTCATATTATTTTGTTTAGATATTTTTGGATCTTACTTATAAGGGTATTCGAAAGTTGAGACGTAATCGTGTTAACGGTAGATGATTGAGAATCGGATTTCCACTAAGTTGGAATAACTTTCCCCAGATAAGCCTCTTCTCTTATCACTGCTAAGTGCGTTAGAGCCAGTGAATCTCTGCTCCAGAGACAAGTTGGATTCACTGCTGCGGCCACGAATCCAATTGGTTGTTGATATCCTATGGTCAGTCCTCAAGAGTTCATCCATTTGGTCGGAATTGATTAACTTTAGAAATCATCTCTTTTTTTTTTTTTTTTTTTCGATATGACGGACAATGAATCTTATGTACGATTTGATTACTTTAGATTTCATCAAAAAAGCTGTAGTGCCTCGCCAGTTTCCATCGGTCCATTGCAATACATTATAGTCGAAATATTCGACGAAATATATACTTCTAAAGACTAAACATTATCTGACTTTATGGTCCGTTAATGTAAGCAAATTTAGATTTCGTTTGTTTTTTTTAGCGACCCATTTGGGATCTATTGTGATGGCGACCAAAATCGGTGGCTAGTGATTTTTTTTAGTGTCTGCCCGTCCGTCCATAGTGTCTGCCCGTCCGTTTTTTTTTTAGTGATTGCCCTTTTTAGCGGAATGTCGGATCGACAAACTGATTTCGCCTTCGTTTTCAGAGGCCCAAACACCGTAGAAAATGGGGTGTTTTCAGGGGCAACCCCCCCTCCTTTTGTTCCAGATATTTGGCATTATTGTCATTGTTTCCTAAACACACTCGAACGAAAGGTCGGACGACAAACGGACTTCACCATCGTGTTCAGAAGTTCAAACAACATAGGAATACGATATTTCCAGTGGCATCCCACATGTTACAGATATTTGGCATTGTTTTCATTGGAATTCCGCTATTAGCTTAAATGTTAGAAATGCAATCATCTCATTTCAGTTGTCAACTATAGCTTGATGCTTAAGGTCTCAGGCTCTTATACTGAAGATTATCCGTTTGAATACGTATGTCTACTTTGTTTTTACTCTTAATCTTTTTTTTCTTGATGTCCGCGTGTTTTTTTTTTTTTTTTTTTTTTTTTTTTTTTTTTTTTTTTTTCTTTATTTTTTTCTTATTTTTTTTTTTAAGTTAATGTACTTTTTTTTTTATTATTATTTTTAAATTTTTTATTATTAAGGATCTCCCTTAAATTTAGGCTTTATCACAAAATTGTATTCACTGATTTTAATACTGATTTCCGTGAAAGTTGCATACACCGAAAAAAAAAATCATTCAGCGTTTTCGGCTATTTTTATTTTTATTAAATCTGGAATGCTGAACAGTAATGTTGTCGATATTAACTTATCTATTCGAAGCCTGCCCATCTTTTGAGCAGGTTATTTAACTCTCTGCTATAAACTTTTTTTATAGAATATTTATAAAAATTTTACAAAACAAATAAATAAATTTAACGTGCTTGCCTATTCAGTTTATTTACTTAATGATTTAAAATTAAATAAAATATTTTTATTAATAATAAAAAAGAATACGTGCTGAATAAATTCTTTGAAAAGTGTCAAAAAGCCC
>JAFIDM010000004.1:7608033-7717218 GCA_023159025.1 Thereuonema tuberculata
AAATCATTTATATTAATAATAAATAAAAAAAAAAAAAAAAAAAAAAAAAAAAAAAAAAAAAAAAAAAAAAAATATTGTAATTTTTGACTGCTTTCTTTTTTTCTTTTTTTTTTTTTTTAATAGTTGACTGTTTTTTTTTTTAAATGATACGTTTGCTGCTATGAGAATTAAAGAATACTAAATGTCGTTAGGGAATATAAAAAAAAAATCTTAATGAATTACATTTAGAAGTTTTGTCGTTTTGTAATACTTTTCAAAACTTCGAAAATCAGGGCATTTTACACAGTATAAAGGTAGTAACTGTAGCATTTTCAGCGCGAGCTGATGTTTCAGAACCGAATAATTGTGGTCTGGTATTTGGAGAAAATGAAAGAAAAAAAAAACCAATAGTTTTCAGTAGAACTGATTGTGATGTAAAAAATGTTGTTTCTGCTTCGCTTCATGATAGAAGACAGAGTCCAGCTGCAAAGTATCAATGAAATCAACAAGAATCAATAAATCAAATCTGAAAACCTTATAATTGTTAGTTAATTTTTCGGCCAAGTTCAGGTGGATTTTATTTCTTAATAAATATGAAAATTACTTATATAAGAATTTCAGAATTATACTGTATATATCAGACCATTTATATTTCAGTGTTTTTAGCGTAATGTTCATGTAACTGTAAGCAGTGAAAGAAAGTAACTTCTCTTCGTAAAAAAAGAGTAAACAGAGCTGAAATAACGAAAGAAATTTATTTATTTATTGTAATTCTTTTATGATGTCTTACACTACGTGTTATTTATATTAGGGGCATTTGCTTTCTTTATGATAGAGCAAGTTTGAACAGGATTCTTTTAGAAATCCTTGTATTTAAATTCTCTTCCAATATTTCTAACTTACACGTGCACTAAATGATTCTCGGTTCAACCACGATGTAAAATTTAAAGAATAATAACGATGCAAAACCTAAAATTACAATTTGATCTAACAATGGAGCCAGTGGACAGCAATAGATGGAAAGAATTAAAGCAGATCTCTCTCGGATAATTCTTCTCTGGGATCTTTCGTCACTAAACCCTTATCTCTTTTGCATCCTGTTTTATTTTTAGCACTAGGGAAATTTGTGACACCGCCCTTGAGAATTAGCAAATATTTAATGCTCCGTTTGCAACCGCATTGAGAAGATTCGCATCCCACACACCCCCACCGTTGATCACTAATGCTCTTGATAGGAGACACATTTGGTGCTGATAATTATGAAATATGAATTATAAAAGTCACCTGAAAACTTCTCACCTCAAAGCAGAATTTACTAGCACAACATCTGAGTTGGCATTTTTGATAAGATAACAACCCGGAGCACTGATAAGGATCAAAATGTAATGCTGTCACACTTGGAATATCCATATCTGTGATTATTTTTATCGTACTTAAAAAAATTATCCTTATCATTAATAAAATGAACTTTCTTATATTCTTAGATATGATTACAGTAAACAGGTAATTAATCTAATTCTAATTCTAAAATATTATTTGACAATTTGATTAATTATATTTCTACAGTAAATAGATTTTATTATTAATGCTCTATTTTAAACTTTATTGAGCATTAATCGATAGTAATAAATTTCAGAAATTAAAAACTAATATTTTTAAAATAAATGAAAAATAACATAACAAACGTCGTAATAAAATAAAAGCAAACAGACAAATCATGACATCCGGTAATGTTTCCGAATATTGTTAGGTCGAAAATTTGATAGCTGAAAGAATTTCTTTACTAGGGTTTTAAGTTATTTGACTGAAGTTTCACAGTTTGTACGATATGTCAGTTTCCTTTTCACGCTATGTTCGGAACATTGCATTCATTTCAGTAGTTTTTTTTTTTGGGGGGGGGGGGGGGGGAAATTCCATAAACATTGTAAAGAAGGCTTGAAATTTATTATAAGACATTCTCTTTTCTGTTTTGTTACTTTTTATCTCCGTTCTTGTAGTTCAGAAAAATGGAGTGTATTCTGATTGTAGTCTTGTAGTTGAAGCATCGTGTTTTTAACTCCTTCATCGTTAACATTAATATCTCGAAAAAGCATTAGACCAATCGCTAGATCAGTGTTATCGAAGATGCTGTTGTTGTTGTTTTTTTTTCCCCACTGATGTTAATCTTTTCGCATTTAGATCCTTAAAAGTGTCCATTTAAACCCATTTTTTTTTGTTTTAAACCGAAGAAAGCTAGTTCAGTATATTGGAAAAGTGTAGAAGCTAATCAAAGAAATTGGCCAGAGCTGGATACGATCTTTTTTTCTTTTCCGAAGTAAATTGAAAAAAATGACCTTTGGATGTGCTAGAGTGGACGTGGGCGGCTGATGAACAGAAGTTTCCTCTAATGGTGTCCGTTGTTCCGGTTGTCAGACCGAGGGCTTTGCCATTCTTAACCAAGTCTCTCGAGATGTACGGGTAATCTCTCTGTTCTTCGCTTCACACTCCGCTTTATTACTTTTTCTCTTCTTTCTTTTGCGCCGCGAATTTTACTTCTGTAAACTGGCGGCGAAGAATAAATCCACTATTTGATTCATTCCGCGACTTCACCAATTTCTCGTAGTGGAATGGCAGCGAAGACAGACTGGAAACCCAGTTTTTACGACTGCCATTCTAGGAGTTTTAGCGTGTGGGTGGAGTTTTTCTGTATAGTCGTATATGGCTCAGTAGATTTGTGTGAATGTGTATTCGACGAGCATAGAAATGGATACAAGAATCCCAAGGTTACCCAAGATTTCTATATTTGGTGAATAGGTTTTGCGTTTTTTATTTTTTATTATCAATCCGCAAATTATTTAGTGGACAAAATAAATATGATATGTACATTCAACATGTAGGTTTCCAAATTCTCCAGTTACCATTCTCAATATTCTAAAAAAAAACTAAGCAGCAAAAAGTTTTGAAATTACAAGAAAGAAATTCTGCGACGACTATTAAATCATAAAATCTGTTGAATAAAAAAAGTAGAAATTTTCATTTTTCTAAAAAGAATTTAGTCATTAATCTGTTTTCATTAGATAACTTGCATAAATCCGACTAAATTAATCATATTAAAGCAAGCGGAATTGGGATTTAGTTAAAAGGGTTAATACCATTGTTAGTTGTCATTGGTTTAACTTCCTCAATTCTGGACATGGATCCACACTAGGAAATTTTCGGATTTAAAAAGTTTTATCGTCTCTTGTTCTTAAATATTTATACGAAACTTTTAAGATCATAATTATTAAATGAAAAAAAAAAAAAAAAAAAAAAAACCGGATGAATTTCTCTCTTTTTTTTTTCTTAAAAAAATATTTTTCGTTTTTTTTTTATGAAATTAAGATTAAAAAAAAAAAAAATCTTCACGCTTTTATAAATTAGTGTCCCACTTCCTGAAAAGGAAATTTAGCAATAGAATCACACATTATGTACGCAAATAACATTGAATTTAAACTGATCTTTTTAAGGGCTTAAAACTCAGTGTAAACTTGCCACAACACTAGTTCTTCAGTAGCAATTTATCTGATTATCGAATTTCAAGTTTTGAATAGTTGATAACTTCAAAATATCTTTCGGAAAATAAATGGTAAGATTGGGGAGGGAAGACAAGATCTAAGATATTAAAACTTTTGTCTAAACGATATTGATATTAAAGTATTATTTTTGACTATTTTACTAATTTCCCGACTATTGTTGTTAGATTAGTTTAATCATTTACAATTAACTTTTGATTTAATCTAAGTTTATTTTTAACAAATCTTATTTACTATTAACTTTTAAGATTTGTTTGAAATAAACTTAGGTTTTGCAAAAAAAAAAAATCCTAACATTGCCTTTTTAATTAGACATTTTTATTTCATTTGCGAAGTACTGTCATTTTCGTAGATGATCAATCGAAGCGAGCACCATGTGTAATAATCGTCTCAGTTGTATAAAATGTATTCTGATTTGAAATAATGTTAGAAATAATTTGAAATAATATTTTGAAATAATATTGTTAAAATATTGTAATGGTGTTTGCGGGAGAGTCATCGGAATCTAAAGACAACGAGTCAAGTTCTGGAACTGAATTAATTTATTACATGAGAAACTTAGGTTTTTATAGATTTTACATTAAAGAATTTGTTTGGAAGATTAATTAAAAATATACATAATGATTGGGTAAAAATATAACGAATTTAAATTAATTAACTAATTCAACGGAAAAGAATTTAAAAATAAACAGAACAGCAATAATTAGGAAATTGAAAAGGAATAAATAACGGTTAACGATTAAAATATAGATAAATAATTTCTATAGACAAATAAATAATTTCTAAAAAAATATTTACCTATACGCCATTATAATATTATTGAAATAAAATTAATTCGTCGAATTCAGAAATCACTTTTTTTTTTTTTTAAAGTTTCTACAGTAAGATGTTCTTGAAACTGTTTTGGACAAATTAGCTGAAAGTCTTTCATTCATTAGAGAAAAAGGCGCTGTTGGATTTTTTCAGTGGCGTCGAAGTTTTTTTTTTTTTTGTTCAAGAAGAAAGAATCTACTCCTATCTGAAAAATACTGCTAATTTTTTTCCTATTTTTTGCTTCTTAGATTAAGTCTCATTGTAGATATTTGAATTGGATCTTCTTCAATGGATTTGTGGCTGGACTGTGGTGATCGTAAGCCGTGCGGTGAAGCCTCACTGTTGGCGGAGCTTTGAACTTGAAGCTGTGTTTTTCAAATCCATTGATTGGGCTTTATAGTCGCCTGCATAGGCCGTATCCTTCAAGTGACCTCGGTTCCCAGCCTCGATTCAGTGCATGGGGGTTACCGAAGGTAGTACAAAGTTCAAAGCACCTGTAGAACCACCATCCTAATCTTCTACTAATCGTATTATAAAAAGTAGATTAATTAACTATTTTTTCTCTTTAATTTTAAAGATATTTCACTAAAACCAGTGTCTCAGAACACGTTTTTTTTATCTATTTTACTTTTTAGAGTTGTCAGATATTAATTAAATACGACGAAATTTATAAGAATTACCATTGTATTATCTAACTTGTTGTTAGTAGCATTAATGATGATAATGACGACAATATATTAAAAGCGAGAACATTTGTTTACAAATCACAATTTATACATTTTTCAATGGTTAGTGGCAGTTTAGCTAAGTAAGAGTCCTTATATATGGAAGATTTTTTTTTTAGAAATTCAGAAATAAATTCTGAAAATACATTTCTATTCGTAAAATACTAAAATTTATCTCTACAATTATCTATTTCATTAAAAATCTATTTATTTTATATTTAATTATATATTAATTATTTACCTATCTATATCTATCTCTAATCTATCTAACTCTACAGATAAGTAATTTCTGATAAATATACTTTCCTTTCTCCTTACATAGTGAGTATAAACACATAACTTTTTAATCCTTAAGTTACTAAAAATTGCTAGTTATTATATAAAAAAATTAAAAAAAGGGCTTATCTAGATTTAAATTAGATTCAAACTAATGTTATTTTATTATTTAATATTCAGTCCTTTTTTAGCGAGTAATAATATTTTAAATGCTTTTCTATTTTATTTCTGTTCGGAATAGATGTTTCCGTCAGTTACAAAAAAATAATAAGGAATGTCATTGAATCCATTTCCATCCGCATTTGCCGTTTTAAGATTGGCCCAAAATGGCTTTTATCGATCGATCGGTAACATAGTTCTTCGTTTTCCCATTCATTGGGTTGTCATTGAATTCAGGATAATTAACACAAACCTGTTCCCTGAACCAGGGAAAACTGTGAGGCGCTTTCTTACAGTGCCATCAATAAAGTATTGAACAAAATAAAAGTAAAAACAAGAGGCATTGAAAAATCTTTTTTGAAACATATTCATTTCTTCTATTTAAATTTATTTAAACTGATAAAAGTAAAATGTGTTATGCGACTTCAAATACTTGCTTTGTATATGAACTTGTTTCGCCGAACTAGCTAACTACCGAATAGATGGCTTGAAGAGGCCATTGTAGTATTTATTTACTATGCTTTTTGTGATAGACCACTATTACATTATTTTGTTTTCTTTTTCTAATGTGTACCACTAGAAAAGATATATATATATATATATATATATATATATATATAAATGCGTACTTAGGTCAATAAAAAGTTTACAAAGCTTGTGTGTGAAAAGCAAACCTTTATTTGAAGAAAATGAGATGGTGCCCTTAAAGTGGCGTAGATACGCTATTTTGTTTTACAAAAGTCACCTTGACGATTGTGACATTTGTCACAACATTTGATCAGTTTGTCCATCCCAGTCCCAAAAAATTAAGGACCTAGTTATCCTTTTTTGCATCATGTTAGACTTCTTCGTTGCAAATGAAGCGTCCACCTGACATGCACTTCTTTAGGCAGGCAACAAATCACTTAAGAGTCAAATCCGAACTGTATAGCAGATGTCTCGGTGGAGAACGAGCAGCATGTTCTGTGTGTTCCGTGCAGGTCGGGCATTGTCCAGAACGTTTTCTCCTGATGTTGTTGCGCAATTTCTTTCAGATTTCAGTATGAGACCAGTTACCCAAGGGGATCGTCTCTTTGAAATGACTGCGCGCGCCTCCAATGACACACATGAGAAAGACCACGCAGCACTGAGCATCACAGCCCTCTATCGGATATTTCAGCAACCGCCGGCATTGTGACAAACTCATACATTTAATTTCTAACGAATGGAAACTTTTTTGTTTCTGGTGGGGGGGAGGTCGACCCTCTTGTATATATATATATTTGAAAATTCAGAGAAAGGGGCCGTTCAAGTATACGTAGGCACATTTTTAATCATTTTAGTTCCCTTCCCCCACTTGTGCTTACGTAAGATTTGCCAAATTATTATTAGCAGTAAATACCACTTGAAATACTGTAATATACTGTACATGAAATACTGAAATATACTGTACATGAAATACTGAGGGAAAAAAATTTGTTTGTCTGTCTTACGTAACCATTGCTCTGATCCCCCCTCCCCCCTGAAAAACAGAACACAAACTGGATGTGGGGGTCATTACTTTTAAGATATCGCCACTGACATTTAAGATATCATGAAAATCTTAATATATAGTTGGTGCAAAATGAGATGTTAGTAAATAGGCAAATGCTTATCATTTTATCTGCGAAATATTATTTTTGGAGCCATTGTTTCTCGAGGATAATCGCAAAATTTAACTTAAGATAGATTTCTTCTTCTCTCTTCGTTTCTTCTTTCCTATTTTAAAGGATTTAAATGTTGAATCATTTCATCATCCATTTACCGTTCACAAAAATCTGAAATTCGCACTAATTGTCATTTTAAATCCTAAAAAACCTAAAAAAGTAAGGAAAGAACAGAATAATTTCCATTTCATAATAACTCCGAATTCATTTGATGTTTTCGTTGATATTTTATTGATTCTGACATCTACAGAAACAGAATTTTCTACTGTGGTTTTTAAAATATTTTTTAATAAATACATTTATTTGTATATTGCTGAATATATTTGTTGCAGTCTAATTAAACTTACGTAGGTTTCCATGTAAACATATTTATATTCAGAAATATAGATTAATTAATTAGTTAATTTACTTTCATCAGAAATATTCTGTATGTGTCATGTGTTTTAGATTTTCTGGATTTTCTTTATTATATTTTTTAAATTTTTTTTCCTTGTTATTATTGTCCCTTTGGGAAAGGTTATGTTTAGGTTTCTCGCAAAACAGCTTTTATTGGTTCTAAAGCTATTTTATGTTTCCAATGCAGTGACATTATGATTAAAAGACCTTATGGGTTGAACTGTCTCCCCCTTCTAACGATTATGGCATTGATTATTCTTATCTTGTTTTGTGTTAGTCGCCATTTCTCCCCTCTATCAAGACAGAAAAGAAGCAGACGGGCTTTTCGAAGTGAACTAAGCCTAAAGCAGCTGCCCCGCATCTTTTCAAATTTTCCAGGGCAGTGTTTTTTGTTGTTATTTTTTTTATGTACCCCGTTAAATAACGGAATTAATTATTATCAATGTTACTTTGAAAACAACCTCAAAATTTGTTACAGTAACGTAGGAAATAAAATAGGAAAATAAAAATTTCAGTGGTAAAAACCCATAAACGTTTTAATTAAGGGTCCAATCAACTAAGGTTAATTCTTTCAACCACGCAATATCAAAGCCAATTTCAAATAAAATAAACTCAAATTATTAAGAGT
Organism: Thereuonema tuberculata; assembly: GCA_023159025.1. Lineage (NCBI taxonomy): Eukaryota > Metazoa > Arthropoda > Chilopoda > Scutigeromorpha > Scutigeridae > Thereuonema > Thereuonema tuberculata. The sequence goes on from JAFIDM010000004.1 coordinate 7,616,246, forward strand.
TACTCAAAAGGCAGAAGCTTTATTGTAAAAATTATCATTTCTAAATGTTAGCAAATTAAAATTGTAAACAAATGATTTTATTAAATTTCATAATTCTAAAACAAATACCTGATCACAAAAGCAAATACCTGAGTTCAGGAGTTTATTGATTACGTTTATACATTTATTACAGAAGTTTAAAGAGGAATATATCTATTCCAATTTTTAAATTCAGATTTTTTAAAAAGATTTTTAAAGATCTAATATTAATTTATTTTTTTTGTTAATTTTGTAGTTTCAGAAAAAAAAATGTCTTCCATCAGTAATAGTTTGTTCAAACTCATGATAGAAAATTAGTTGAAATGCTCTCTTGTAAAACGATATTCTTAACTGAAAAATTTAAGTAATGGATTGAAACATCTATATATACAGTGTACAAACTATATTACTTAATTTAAAGAGTTTTGGATAAATATATTTTTATTTATCAAAAAAACCCTACAAATTTCAATAGTTATTTATTTAAATTTGCATTTAAAGTACAATAAATCATTTCCATTGCTTCATTGTAGTCCTGCTTGGCAGCGATATTAGGTCGAACGATTTGCAGCATAATTTCGTACCTCTATATTCTACACGACAATATTTTTTTGCATTTCAATGTTTTCTTTTTTTCTTTTTTTTTGCTTTTTCTTTTTTTCTTTTTTAGGTTTTGAAAAATAAATTTATTTAATAATAAAAATACTTTTAGATGAATTGCATGTTTTATAACACGAAGCTTTTCAAAGATGTGCCTCTTATTAGTCAATAGACAAATGACCGTGTTTCAATTGCGCTTAAAGAAGACGCGAATAGCCTAGCATTACTTCTTGACGATTCGTCATATGCATTTAATGAAACTAATTAATATTTTAAATAACGACCAATTATTGTTCTTTTCCGTTTCCTTAATCACCTCTCTCTCGCTCTCTACTCAAATAATAAAAAAAAGACATATAAGGAAATAATTAATTCATTGGACGTGGCAGGGAACTTTCTCTCGCTCGCGCACTTCTGACTTTTTTTTTTCCTCTTTGTTGATCGCTGCAGTAATGCAGGGAATCACATCAACGTCTCATTAATAATTATTCGACAATCGGCACTGGCGAATTCCGAAATGCCAACGTAATTGTTTTTTCCGGAGCCGTAAATCTAGGCTCCCTAATCAAATTGGTTTTATTGGAGATGGATGACATTTACGAAAGCGACAATTTTCGTCAATAATTTACATCCCTTTGTTTTGCTTCTAATATTTTTGTGTGTGTGTTTATTATCAGCTAGTAGCAAATCACGCGAGAAACAACTTACAGCCAATTGACTACGGGTTCTCTAAATGGCACGTCTCCCCTCTATGTAATATAACTCTTTCATTGTGAATACGCATTTAATGTGGTTTCTTATATTGAGAAGATCGAGGCAGCATATTAATTAAATTAAAGAAAAAATTACCGAAATCTTTCTGTCAGCCTCAGCTATCGGCAGATGGTTCATGAAGGTCATTCCGAGAATTCTGAAGTTTTACTGGAAGATTTGATCTGGAAAACTAAAAATATTTTTTAAGACACTGTCAAATAATCCTCATTAGAGATGAGAACCCCTGTGACGCTCTGAATTTGCAGACGATATTGATATTTTGGCAGAGAGTAAATCTAACCTTCAAACCATTGCTGACAGGTTATGTAGAACTTCTAAGAAACATGAACTGATGATTAGTATCCAAAAGTTCAAATCTTTGATAACTTCCTGTGTTTGTGGATCTGAAAATAATTTCTAACGAGAGAGAGAAATAACATTGCAGGGGATGAATTAAAAGAAGTAGCTTTACAGATAGAAATAGAAGATCGGGTTCAGCTATGAGCACAAAAGCAGCAACAATACTTCAAAAATTAAAACCGCTTTGGACAGATGAAAAAAATAAAAATAAAAAATCAAATTACTGTTGCACTTGTAAACTTTATACTACTGTTATGGCTGCGAAGCATGGACTGAAAAACGATGAAAGAAGACTCCCTTGTCTTTGAAAGGAGATGTTATAGAAGACTATTAAAAATACCATACACCTACCGCGTCGCAAATTAGAAAGTAAGAAAAGAATCCAAGATCGTAATGCCTCACATGATAAAGCGATCAGAAGAAAACATCTTCGATAGCTTAGTCACATTGGAAGAAAAAATGCCCTACCAAATCATCTGTGGAAGGACTTACCTTGGGCCAAAAGAGAAGCGGAAACCCAGAATAACCTGGTTGGACAATATTAAAGAATGGACTGTCTTCTTTGGCAGATCATTAGTCCGGGTATCATAGCAGAGAGAGTTGGAGGTACTTGGTGAGAACTATCTCCTATGATCTTCTCAATGGTCCTAGGAAGGACTATGTGTTGAAGAAGAAGTGTTAAATCAAAAATATTTTTAACACTTTTTATACAATTCAAAATATCGTTTATACTTAAATATGTGAATAGTCCTATAAAATATAGTTAATAGAAAAACGACTATTTTAACTAGAGAAATCATCAACAGACAATGACACATCGTATTAGTCTTGGTTTTAACTCCAAGTTAGAGATCTTTTTCTTAAGAATTTACCAGTAAAGCTTTCGCTACTAGTTAAAAAAGGTTTTTCCTAGTTAGTTTGCTTATTAAAACAGACGAACGTAAAATTATGATCTGAAACTTTTCTTATTCTAAATCTTTTTTTTTTCTCTCCGATATCGTAGAAGGCATACAGACCATATTAGGCTGAGAATAGTATGTGGGCTTGCGGGGGTGTAATTAAAAAAAAAAAAAAAAAAGAGTGCTCTATCTTTTACATAGGGAACTTAGGACAGCTCTAATTCGACATTAATATCTCTCATCAGCTGGAGTAAACTATTATTTTTAAGGTTAACTAGAAGATGAAATAAAGTAGTCAACTCTCCATTGAGGCAGCTTCATTTGTCTGTTTTTTATTTCAAAGAAAGTGGAGGGCGATAATCAGCTTCGATTCGTTTTAGGAAGAGATCTTTATTCTGTCTCGGTATCTTGTCTAATCGATGGCCTTGGCTCCATAATTTCTAATTTTCATGATTGTCTGTCTGATTCTTTCTCTCTCTTTTTATAGTCTGATGGCTTCACCCTCCTCCTCTTTTCAAAGTAACATTCATTTCGTGTGCATTAGTGTAATTTTAGTCCAGCTGTAAAGGGCGTAGCTTTATTTTGCAAGAAAGTAGAAAAAAGGATTACTATTTCCCTATTAAAATTATTAATGTAGAGCATTTCAAACTTCTTATTTTTAGAAAAATAATTCTATTGTGTAATGTAGTAATATTTTGCGTGAGGGATTTGTGCTGTAACATCATGAACACGGTATTTCAAAATTCATAAATTTCTTAAAGGAATAATTGTAAAATAGGAGAAATGTACTCCCAGAGAGCATGAATTTACAACCATTTCGAATATGTTGGCTTTGTAATTTATTTTTCTTAGCAATAAATTAACAATAATATCAGCATAAATAAAAGTCAATATATGTTTTAAAAAAAATCAGTACAATAGGTTACTACGTTCCTTCACTTTGTTGTATTTATAACAAATAAACACTGAAACAGGATGAACTTCAGAATGTGATGCCTTTTAATGGACGACAATACAGCTGTCGATCATGTCAGATTTATACAAGAATGGTTTGCTGAGCACGAGGAAGGCTGCTGTCAGTGCCCTTGGCCTGTACAGACCTAACACCATCGATAATGTACGGGATATGCTGTAAGGCCCGTTTCGAATATATTGTCTTCCGAACTAGTTTTCCAGTTGTAATCCCATCAATTGAATGGTAGGATGCCAACATTTCATTACAAAAAATAGCAACTTTGAATATTAATTTAACCAGATCACTCATGGAAGTTCCGACGCAATGGTTCGCCCGTATTGATATAGGATTACAAATATTGTATTTATATTTACTAGACAATGGTAGCGTCACATGATAACATATATGCTTGTAATTCACTCGATCTACTAGTTTTAGAAGAAAATCTTGACAAATTTTTTCGAATTAAGTAGAATTGACATTTTTTTCTTTTATATTTTACTCATAAAAGAGACGTTGAAATAATGCTCTATAAAATTTATTAATGATTACAGTAATTCGAGTTGGCATAAAATGCGACCACAGGGCTTTAATGTAATGTGTTTGGGAGAGTGTATATGATTTCAAAAAAATATACTTATTAGCTATCTGTGTATGGCTATTTTTAGCATGGAACTCAATTATTTGGCTTTTAAATGTATTGGTTGATTATACTTATCTTCAATAGTTAAAATTAAAGATGAGTACTTCATTCCGTTCAATATCAATAAAATACTTCAGTATCTGGAAGATCGAGCTTTGCTCGGTAAAATTAAACGAAATTGAAGTAAGAACACTGTAGACAATAACCAGGTCAATCATTTACTCCCTAAATGAGTTTCCCGAAGTTGAAATCTAGCTAAATCGCTTTCTCGCACCCAAAAACGGTAGATTCTCCCCATTTTATCAAAAATCCTTTGACCCGTTTTCAAGATAAAATTTACAAGAATTGCACACTTTATAGTATTTGAATAGATTGATTGATTTTATTTTATTATCATTTTAAGTTCAATACTTAGTTATTTAATTTCTATATTAAAAAAAATTAAATTCCTTGAAAACTTTTAATTAGAAATAACCGATGCTTAAAAATAAATATTAATTTTAGAATATATAGGAAGGGTATTGTGATTATTGTTGATTACCAATGTTCGCTTCATTTGCTGAAAAAAAAATGCACCGAATTTTACCCAAAGATTTTGGATGTAGGCCTAAGTCCATCGTCTGTCGAATAAACTTCACAAACCTATTAATCCGTTGATTGGCCATTTTCAAAACTGCAAGCACCGTCTGAAAAATGAGATTTAATTTTGGTTTTGCCAAATATGATATATCATCCAATCATTATTCTGTAGACGAGCGAAATTGCTGGTAAATCGAGGCACCGCGATCCATCATGTGTGCATTTAGCTTCGATTCAGTAAATGGACTTGGCATTTTATTGAGATCTACAGTTGCAGTATTTCCGGATGAAAAGTCTTCCCTCCTATAACAACGTCTTGCTTCCTTTGTTGGCACGTGTCACGTTATCGCATGCCACAATCCATTAGCCAAGCTGCTCTTAACGTTTCGCTGGCTTTATCTAAGGCATCAATGCTTTTGATAATATATTGTAGTTATCTCAATAACTGAAACATCTTTTTTTTTTTTTTTTTAAATCGCCACATTCCTAAGCAACGAGAAGTGATGAGCTGGATACTTGTTAAAGCCCGTTTAGCAATTAATCAGTTAAAAATATTTTCAGTTTTGGATGCTACTAGGCTCCCGTGTACAAATTGATCGATATAGACGTTTGAAGAAGAGATATGTTGAGATGGATGTTAGATGAAGTAGAGTTCGGGGACCTAAGTCTCTGTCTCTATCTTTGCCTGATGTCGTTCGGCGTCTAACCTGTCTCTCTTGTGTCTCTTCCGTTGTCTCCTTAGCTCTTGATCGTCTTTTACGTTCGGCTTCATTCTTTCGATCCAAATCTGTCTGTTGTGCTCTTTTCAATCGTTTCCTCTCAATATCTTTCACAATATCATTTATAATATGTGATGAATGAAAATATACAATCAGCCATGCTCTTAAATAACAACCAATATACATTCCTAACCTTATTTACTGTTAACAATTTGGCTTGGTGATTTTTGAATTTCCAGTAAATAAGGTTAGTAATTTATATTGGTTGTTATCTAAGAGCACGGATAATCCAAGAAAAATCGCTTCCAATGAAAGTGGTTATGATTTGTTGAATAGTTGAGCAAATAGTGATATGTTATTCCTTTTTGAATGAACTCATTATTTGATAGCGCGCGCCATTGTTGACGGAGAGAACGCAACATTTTGAATTTCAACAATGCTCCATTTTGCATTTGTCGACTTCCTCACAACAATGAAAACTGAACACCCGTTTTCCATTGTTGCACTACCATTGTGAAAATTGGAAATCACACCAATCACAACAATTGCGCCTTTTGCATACGCAACAATTACATAGGCCACCCTTGTATATTGTTGAACTGCGCCGGACAGACGGAAAAGATTTTTATTAATAAATATAGATTTTTATTGGGCAATATTTTTTCAAATTGCCCTCATTTTTTTTAATACTTTTTGTTTCTTTAGAGAATCTAGGTCACAAACCCAGTCTATAATGCATTTCGCTTTTTCTTTACTTGCAGGCGACTGCAAACCTTTTATTTCTTTTATATATTTCTTTTTCCAATGCACCTAAAAAGCTAAAAACTTAAATATGAACTTGTGAAGCATCTGGGATTTTTTGGTTTTTGTTTTTAATTTTCAAAATATTCTACAATTAATTAAATTAAAATTCAAAAACAGTCAATTTTTGGGGGTATTTTTTTCAGAATTTTAGGTGCATTGGAAAGAAAAAAATATGTAAAAAAAAATAAAAGGTTTGCAGTCGCCTACAGTTGCTTGAGTCAGGACTTTAACAACACTTATTAACCTACTACATACAGAAGTCTGATCATACCTTAAAGATGATTAAAATTAATTAAATTAAACAACTTAGGGGAGATTTTTAAGATTTAATTACTTTTTCAGATTACGAAAAATTTTGCGATTGTTTTTATTCATCAGATGTTTCAATTTACACAAAACGAGGTTCGTTTTTTCCTTATTTTTGTTTTTATGGCTTCAAAAAAAAAAAAAAAAAACTCAACGTTAAAGCAAGGTAAGGTTTAATAGCTTCTTTCAGGAAATTTTTATTCAGGAAAATAAATCTTAATGTGTATTTATTTTTTTTTTTTAATCACGTAACGTTTAATTTTGAGATTCGCATTTTTAGTGAGAGAACAGAGCATCTCTGCTAAGAATAAAAATTATGCCTGTCAATTAGTGACGGTGCAGTTGAGATAATGCGATGAAAGCTTTAAAGTAAGCAATGAAAGCCCCATTGAAGTACAGATATTTCAGTAGTGAATAGCATCTTTGACTGGACCGTAAACAGCCCATTACAATTTCCCTTGAATCTAGAATGCAGGGGAAATTAAATTTGAAATACAACAGATACAAATGAGACAAGCAGCGTCTTCTCTCCTGAAGCAACGGAGTTTTACTGCTAATATGGTGTTTCTTCGTTTGTAACTATTCTTTATTTCAAGTATCTCTGTACCTGGTGTTGTGATCTGAGACTGGAGTTCTATTTTGGGCGTAAAAATCGTAGAAGGAAGAAAGGCTGTCTGTCTTTGAGCGGGAATCTGTTGTCCACCTGCGAACAGTGAATGCCTCAATGGCTGTGTTGACTGTTAGCCGATTGGTTTGTCTGTCTCCCTATACACACACACTGCAGTTGGCGGCTCTCCTTTTGGCAATGGTTTTGATTGTGTTGTCAGGGACTTCTCAGTAGCTAATTTTTATGGCATCAACAGATGCAGAGATATTAGCCCTGAAGCATCAATAGAAGGGAAAGTGATGGCGGAATTTTTGTTTTCACTATCTTTCTATTTTTTTAGTACAAATTCAGAACTTTCAGAAGGAGGGAAAACAGAGAAAAGCTATCAGCCATTGGAAGAATCCTTTATCCCCCACCATCACCCCCGAGCTTGCATCTTCTATTGACTCACCAAATCTTCTCCATTGCATTAACACTCGACTTTAATCAATTGACATCTTAAATTGGTTAACGTAGGAGCATTCGTATGAGAAATGTTTGCTATTATAAAATGTTGTATTTAATTAAGGCGAATTACAAAGAAGTTCCTGAAAAAGCCTTATCTTCCATTCATAGTTGCTGCTTTTATTTTCTTTGTTTTTTAAAACAGAGAAGCGTCTTATTTAGAAACTGTAAAATTTCTCGAACACAAACAAAATCTTTCTATTTTCTGAAAATGATTTAAGTTTTACTAAATTTGCTAAATTCCATTACTTTGAATCATATCCCAGTGGATTATTAACAGATTAAAATGCATTAAACAGATAGAAAGGCAGAAAAGAAACAATGTATTAGAAAAGTATTAGAAAAGAAACAATAATACTTTACATAAGAATTTGCATCACCTATATCCGAATATCAATTAAACGCTGATCGCGATGGTATGGGGCTGAATCCCAAATAAGGAATGGCTGTTTCCTTCTCTGTCCTCGAAAGTGCAGCTGCTTCTTTGATAGTTCTTTAATATCTGCGCAGGAAAAATACAACAATACCCTTCCGTGTCTGCTCTCGTCCTTAAAGACAATAACCTTCGAGTTCAGGTGAGAGAGAAGTAAATGCGTTTATTAATTTTTGCTATTTGAAGTTGTTGTAATTCATTATAGTTTGTCCATTTTCATTTCATTTTCATTTCAATTATTTTCTAATTGCAAAAAAAAAAGAAAGAAGATTTCCGAGTCTCTTTAAAGTGGTTTTCTTAAAAAAAATTATGTTATTCGGAATCTTTTCTATTTTTTAATAGTACATTTGTTTTAATATCAAAAGAAAATTAGCATGGAAAAGAATTCTGTGTAATTAGAAATACGCTCAGATGTAGATGTAGCAGAGAGTAAGCATATAGCGAATAGGAGGAGGGGGAGGGGAGAAGCAAAATAGTGCTCTTAAGTTGGATAATAAAGATGCATCGTATGAAATTTTAAGGAACCCGTTCAGTCATTTTAGCGTAATGCGCATAGAAACAGATAAACAAAGAAGAAAAATTGAAATACCAAGACTTTCACTTAAGGAAGACTTATGTTCAATAAAATTATATATATATATATATATATATATATAAGTGTATGAAGCCCAACGTCTTTTCTAGGTCAGCCAAATGCTGTTTTCTGATTGATTTATGTAAGTATAACCGGTGTTAAACGTTATAAAATCTGGATCCTTTTTGTGTTTTCATCGTCTGAAGAAGCTGAGTGGATTAACCAGTGAAACCGGTTGTGAAGTTTTATTTGTAAATATATTCATTTTTTTTAACCAGTGAAGTGTATGAAAGGAAAATTTTTTCCGACTCTTTATCAACTCACGTTAAATACTACAGCAAAAATTATATATAGTTTGCAAGTGACATTCAATAAACATACATACATTGTTTTTATTTCTTTTTGCAAATTAGTTACCTAAATAATGATATCTTTCGTCTTAACTTTTACGCAACAAATTAAAAGTTTTCGAATAACGTTATACAACCTGATTAGAAATAATATGTGACAATAGTAATTAATAATTTCAGTGTTTTTGAAAATCGTCAGCATTTACAGTAATAGCGCATGTTCTGTTCGAGTTTATACATGTTTTATACAGAAAAAATACAGATACTAATAGAATTGTGATTTTTTTTTTTTCAAATTGATCAGAAAATACAAAAAAAAGAAAGAATATTATTATTTAGGCTGATTTTCCATTTGGGAATTCGATTCATTAAGTCAATTCAAACAGACACAACTTCACCTATATACTTATTAGATGTGAAGATGTAAGATGATGAAAAATGTGAAGATATCACCTGATGTAGGAGTGGAAAAAACTCAATGTACACCCTGCGGTAATCGAAGTTAAGATAAAGTGAAAAGGAAGGAATAGCAGGAAATGAAAGAGCAAGATGATCTCTTGGTGGTTATGTAAAGACAAGACGAAGGAATAATATCAGACTAAGAGAAAGGAAATATTGACAGCTTATTAGAAGAAAGAGAGCTGTGGAGGAGGAGTAGATCGGATTTAAAATGGGAATAGTAGGGACAGCAGAAAAGGTACATGGAAGGAGTAGCGTAGAAAAACACCTGAAAGTTAAGACAAGCTGATGGTGGACGAGAAGTTAAAGAAGAAAAAAAATCGTTTTTGTGTTGTGGGAGATAAGCCGTAGATCTGAAAGAAAAATCTAAAAAAAGCAAACAGACAAGCTAAAAGGACTGTGACAAAAAGAAAACTGGAAGCAGAAGGCGATTTATATAAGGAATTAATGGAAAATAAAGAGTGCGAGGAGATGTTACAGTCTAACCAGAAATAAATACGGAGATGTAAAGAAAGCCTTGTGCATAAGAAAACAAGTGACTATAATTTTATACTAAAGCACAAATTTAAGAGCAACCCATAATAATAAAAAAATTAAAAATAATAACAAAAAAAAAGGAAATACAATAACGTAAGGAAAAATAAAAATAGAGTTAGGAAAATAAGAAGGAAAAAAAAAATGCAACCGGCCATTGAGAAGAAAAGATTAAGAGAAAAAAGCAACTACAACAAAAAAAGCAGTAGATATATGGATTCGAACCGACAACCTTCAGTATATAAGTCCGAAACCTTAACCATCAACCTACAGCTAAAACTGAAATGAAATGGTTAATTTTCTAACGTTTAAGCTAATAGGGGAAATTCAATGAAAACAATACCAAATATCCCGAACATGAGGGGGGGGGGTGCTTTGGCCCCTGAAAATACTCTATTCCTACATCCTTTGGGCCTCTAAACACGATGGTGAAGTCCGTTTGTCGATCCGACCTTCCGTTCGGGAGTTATTAGGGATGGACAGATACAGACGGACGGACGGATAGAACAAACGGAATAGCTACCGATTTTGGTCGCTATCACAATTGCTCTCAAATGAATCGCTAAAAAACTGTCTAAAGTCACTGTGGTGTCAAAAGAAGTGAAAAAAAACTTGGAGAAGACATTTTGAAATGGTGTAAAATAGATCAAGAAAAGAGAATCAAGACTTGATTTTCCTAAAGTAAAGGAAAAATAAAAAGATATTGAGAGAAAGGAGATGGAAGAGGCTCTCAGAAAACGAAGAACCAGAAATAGATGAAATTAAGATAGAAATGATTGAGGATGCTGGAAATGCCGGAGATATCTAATATATTCAATAAAACCAACCATGAACCCAATAAAAGGGAAATTTGGGAATTTGTGTGTCTTTGTGTGTTTTGAAAGCGCGAGGTATGCTCCTGGAGGCGACACTTGGCACTCCAAAAATGTTGTTCAACACTGAACTAAAATATTGTGCGCGTAATAATGCTACATATTAACCGGGAGGCAAAACTAGAACTATGGGGTTTAAACGGGAGGACGGTGAGGACAAACATTGCTGAAGGATACTTCTATGGGGTTTTCGGGCTAAATATTCGCGATAGATATAGATTTGTAATGACCACATGATATTTTTTTTTTTTTTTTTTTACGAATTGAGAGAGGTTTGAAGTGATAGGGGTGTGGAGAAGAGGAGAAAGGAGTGGGAAGTTGGGGCTCTCCAGTTACAAAATTCAAATATAACATTACTTGTACCTAACATGTGATTTTTGTATGAACTGGGAAATTTTCGAAGTGATCTCACAATTTCAATTTTTCCCTCATCCACATCAGAACAACTCTTTTTTTGAAACCCGTATGAAGACGGATTTAATCAATACTAACAGACGGGTAATGTGTCAGTTTTGTGTAAACCCAATATATGAAAGAAATTGGAGGACGGGACTAATTATTCCAATTGGAATGGAAAACGTGATGATGCATTTGATCATAATCAATATAGGATTACGTGAGTTCTTAAAAATTCTATAAAGAATTAGTCCTGCAAGTTAACATGTTGTATAGAAGAGACACTAAGCGAGAAATAGCATGGCCTTAAAATGGGAAGAGAAACTATGGACGCTACACTTGTGTGAAAGAGTAATGGAAGAGAGAACTTGGTCATTTCCATTCAAAACGGGAATAAAAAACAATATGTCATTTGTTGGTAAATCTTGACGAATTTCAATTTGAAACATTGAAAATAAACACTGATTACATTGATAACAATTATAATATTGGGAAACTCAATTTTCCTATATTATAAACAAACTACAAACTACACTCTTTAACTTATATGTTGTAAAATATACTTTTCCTTTTAAATACAAGCTGTTGATTTTTAAATCCTTGGTTGATTCCATTTTGGAGTACGGATTAAATAGCTGGATTTTAATTAAATACTAAATTAAAAAACATTAATAAGTTAATTTTTAAAACATTTGATAACATTTATATTAATTTTAAAAATAAGAAATACTTAAAAAATTTGAAGAAAAATATAAATGTAGAGTGATTCTAAAAAGTATTTTTTGTTATAAAAATAAAAAAAAAACAACAACTTAGTAATAAGGAATTTTTTAACTAGAACTAACTGGTTAAGAAATTTTATTATTCCCAAACCAAATAATAATTTTGGATTAAGAAATGAAAATTACGTGAATTACAAATTATTTAGTCAATTAAATTGGAATAACTTTAATGGTAATAGTGTAAATAAAAAAACAACAACTTATATTTGATATAATTTATAAAAAAAAATAAGAAATTTTTTAATTATGGAGTGTTTATTACAAAAAGAAAAGAGAAAATTAAATTTTAAAAACAATAGAAATTGATTGAAGATTTTTATAAACTATGTAGTCACACATCAGTTATTCCAGCACCAATAACACAAGAGTGGTATTCATATCACACCAAATAGGAATGGTTATAGAAATTACAAAACAACAACACTGGAATTATTGATTAATGTTATCTTTTCTAATCACAATGATTAACTACTTTCTAATCAGAAACTCATTATATAATTGAAAATAAAGGAAACTAGATTGGCATTTACTGATTAATAAAAATTCTGATTCTGATTAATAAAAATTGAGAATATTTTACATTGCGTCGAAAGTAGTGAATTCTTGCAAAGCGTAATGAAATGTGCAGTAGTTAACATTGAGGGGGAAATTATTCACTGCTTTAACATTAAAATAAGTCTGTATTGGAAAAGCAACGCTGTTATTTTTGTTATAGATTGCTTTATGTTAATAGTATTTTTTTTTTCTTTTGAAAATCAATACGTGTTTGTTTGTTTTTTTATCTCTGGAGTCACTGAATTGGTGGAGAAGTGACGCGGCTTTTGCGACTGACTCTTGCTTTTTGTGCTGCCACAAGAACTGGCAGGTGACGAAGTTGTGGTGGGTGGATGACGTTGGCAGCGTCACTGTGAGACATCCATCACCATCATTATCGCCGTCACTGTCGTTGTTTTCGCGTCTTCCTGTCTTCATCAACAAGGCTTTTCGTTGACAAATATATTGCGCAGTTGTTTATCTTGTACAAAAAAAAAAAGGCAATATGGAAGGAATAATCTGGGCATTCTTTTTTCCTTTTTTTTTGTAGTGTCATCAAGCGTTCACTCGAATTAATAGAGTTACCTTCATTGGAAAATAAAGAAAGAAAATGCACTAATCTGTACGACGAAGAGACGAAAAATAGCAGTAATTTGTCTCTTTGTAACGAAAAAACACAATAGGTCCTTCACAGTGAAGTGAATTTGGTTGCTAAGTAAAATATCGTATTTTTATCTCATTTGATAGTTGACATTGTGATTTTTAAAAAAATAAAAAAAAAATATATTAAACTCATCTTTCAGTAATATTCCAAAATAAGGGACATTAGAATAGGTGTTATGTTTATAATCCTTATATAATGTGTGTTAAGCTATAAATCCAAATCAGTGTTTCTCATTTAGTGTTAATAGATTTGAGTGAAAAGTTTGCATTGGAGGTCTTTTTGTTGCGGTTGTTCTGCCATTTTTGTTTGGCTAGTGTGACTCGACCTTTTTTTATTTTTGTTTGGGTGTTTGGGCGCGAGATTCTTGATAAAAAAATAAAATGTTGGAAGAGGCTCGCCACTCAGAAGAGATTGGGAACCACTAGTGTAAATGCATGGATGTATTGATATATCATTAACGTAAGAAAGTCGTGTGTGTTTGTGTGTTGAAGTGCGTTCTCCAAAGTTAGGCTCCTATGGAAAGATCCATGGAAATACTAAGCAAGAGTCACAGCAACCAAGCCTAAGGTTGTCATCTTCGAATAAATATTGAGGGGATTTTTTTTTGCCTTCGTCAGGAATCTGTTAATGAAGTCTTCAAACCTGAAGAGAAAGTACGGAAAAAGCAGACAAGAAAATATCCCGACTTGAGTTGGGACACATCAGCCTCTTGGCAGGCCGCCGCCTTGATGACAAGGCCGTGCGTGAACGTCGTAGAAATATTTTTTTTTTTAAATATGAAGCATTCATAGAATTTTCAGGATCTTTGGATATAAAATGAAGAAATAATCATTGATATAAGCTGTGAGTATCAAAAATTAACACAGATATATTGCTTTTAAATTTTAAACATAATTGTCGCAGCTTACTTAAGACAGGCTACGAATATTAAGAATAAATTAATAGTAGTATTTAAAATAGTAACTTTCCTTCGTAGCTCCTTTCCTTGTTTTTAAGTTTCTATAAATCCCAAAATAAATTCTCAAACTCATAATGTTAATTTGAAATACGAGTATTTTTTATGAAGCCAAGGTTTAAAGTTGTTTAATTTGTAAGGGAAAAAAATATAAGAAAAAATTGTTTAGCATTTACATCGTTTCATGAGGGCTGTTGACACTATTTAATGCAGCTGCTGTCGCAAATATTACGGTCATTCATTTAGAACAGTGGTCTGTCTCTAAAGGAGAATCTCCTAGTGATCCAATATAGGGATTACGTCTATTTTTATCTTAAACATCGAAGGCAAATAAAACTTGTAAATTAATATAGATCTGTATTTTCTTATTTAAAAAAATAAATATTGTTATACAAAAATTACACACACACTGCTTATATATACCATATTTCCAATATAAATGTATTTACTGAATGGTTATATTATTCATTATATGATATTTATTTTTACTGATGTAGGGGCTGCGTAAATAAAAACTTCGGGAACTTGGTTAAGAGAAAACGGACTAGATTATGATGGATCCCGTCGTCGAAATAAATCACCATCATTGCCATTGGATTTAAAGTTAGCCAAAACTCTGAAATAAACATCCCTTATTATGGAGAATCATATACATTTATTACAAAACTAATTTTTATAACTTTACTTGCTAAGTTAGCTGAGATTGTAGCATTGGTGAAGTATGTCTTGTAATTACCTAATGGAATATTTCGTTAGTTTCATTATCTTAGGCTTAGAGACGATAAGCTTTAGTTTGTTTCGAAAAACGATAAAGCGTTTTTTTATTTATTTCCATTGTCAAATAGCAATTGAAAAAGATTGAAACGCTGGATTTCGAATACTCATTTTGAGAAATTGAGTTTTCCTTAAAAAACAATTACTGTTTTGTTCGTGTCTTGGAATTATTAATATCGTAAACCGGGGTCACTTTGTGACAGAATTTGAGGTTTCCAAAATGTAACATTAATATTTTTCGTTAACCCCACTTTATAGCCGGTGATTTGGGTTACCCCATCCTTCCTCTACAAAACAGTATATATAAATCTCGTTGCTTCAACCGTTTTTTAATAATTATTGTTAAAAGTTGTCACAAACTCACCCCACAGCTGGGGGTGGCTTTGTGACAAGCTCTTTTTATATTAGAAATGCATGGGAGAAAAAAATAACACAATTTCATATCATATACTTTTTTATTTTAAAAAAAAAAAAAAAAAAACTTTTACACTTTTTAATTTTTTTAAACCTCTTCCCCCCCCCCAAAAAAAAAATTTTTTTTAAAGGCGCAGTCTGCGCGTGACTCCCCCCGTAGTTTTCTTTAGGATAATTTTGATAGTTTCGAGCCCCCAACTTCTTTTTGTATGTCCTCGGCATTGTAAAACATCGTTATGTACACTGCAAGACAAAATATATAGGTTAAAACATAGTAAAACAATCGCGGGGTGACTTTCTGACAAACCGATGCTGTCACAAAGTCACCCTGCCAATCTTTGATTTTTGACATAATGGTTAATAATTCATACAAAACTCGTCCAATTAACATCATTTTATAATATGTTCTATGTAATATATTAATGTTCAATAATAATACCTGTTAAACGATATCCTATTCTGTATTTCGCTGTGCAAATGAAAGTTGACGGTAAACACAACAATGCTTCTAAAGTGGTGCTTCACAACAATGCTTCTGGCTTGCCAGATCGAGGCGCAAAGAGCTCGAAACCCGACCGCTAGGCGCCAGCACACGTGACACGAACTCATGAGGGTGCCCATTGCCTGTTTCGCCCTAGGTTCCCGGCGCGAGATTAGAAATAAGAAAAATTGACCACGCGTCACAAAGTCACCCTACTAGTCACAAAGTGACCCGGTGACGGTAATGATAAATAACAACAAAATCGCCTTTACATCAATATATTTTACTACTCATTTGTAAAAGAAGAAATTAAAATCGTTTCTAGGTTAATTTATGAGTATGCGAAGACCCTAATTATTAATTATTAACTTTTCACACGAATTATTACATCCAAGCATGCTGAAAGTAAATGAGAAATTAAGACTTTTTTCGATGGAAGCACAAAGTTTTACAATATTTCTTGAATCTTTGATTTCCTGCCGTGTTCGCAAAGATTTATCAAATGTTTTTATCTCATTTAAATGATGTATTGGATAATTTTTAAGAATACCGTAAAACTTTCAGTTTAGTTCAGTTTTGCCAAAGGTGGCGACGATGTCGTTCTTCCTTGGAGTGAGATGACACAGTGACGGTTCCTCCGTTCTTTCCTCTCTTAATCATGGTTTTATCAAACAAATACATGTTATTTACATCAGAGACAAGGAATTTTCCAATGGCCAATATTATGAACGTAAAAAGAAAAACAGAAACCTCTTATTAAAGACAGTCATAAATCTTGAAAAAAAACCATTAAAAATACGAAGAACACAGTTCTGTATTAAAACCAAAAGAAATTAAATTGGCAAAGAAGGAAATTCTTATCTTCTGGGATTGCGCAAAAATCTTTGGGAGACAGGTGCGCCGTGTGTAATGAAGATGGACAGTTTATGTAAAACCGTAATTATCCTACTGAACAAATTATTCTTCGTAAGATAGATTAAAAAAAATTACTAGAGATTAAAATGTTTCAGTTGCAATAGCATTTCTTTATAAATGACAAAGATCATTTAGCAAATACCACCTTCAGCAAAGTAATAACATATAAAATACTATATTCTCATGATTTTCTTTATAGGCATAATTTATTAATCTTGCTTTATTATTTACTAGCGTGTACTTACATATTTATATTTAATGTTTGGCTAATCAATATCGCTATAAAATCTCCCGTTTGAAGTTGGGGATGTTTAATCGTGATGTTTTATCGCCGTTTTTATTTCTTAACTGTGAATAATTTCCAATTCTTCAGGGTTGAATTCATAAAATCATCTCATTTGGAGATGTTGTAAACAAAACCAAACTGAAGTAAAATGTCACTAAAACTTGAACTTATTTTCAAATAGTCTTGGAAGTAAAAACTGATGCGTGTATTCTGCATGGACGACCTTTCATGAATCATTTACGAGGCTGGAAAGTCACTTTTTTCTTCCTTCAGTGTCTTTATTTTCAACAGCAATCCACGGACATCTATAAGAATTTCATTTGAATTTCATACATGGCCAGGAAATCCTATGCACCCGCGTATCGCAATTTATTTTGAAAAATAGGGAAAATATATATACAGTCAGGTCAGTATTGTGGTATTAGGTTGACAATTGTTACTTCAAAGAGAAGGAGAGAGGGGGAAAAAAAAAAGCATTTTCCAGTTGTATCTGTTTGGTCGAAGCAGTGCAGCCATTTCCCATTTGTTGCCTGTGTTTTTATTTTGGAAGCCATCTGACTTAGGGAAAGTCCTGGTAATACTTTTCAGTGGCTTTTTCTTCTTTCGCATCACTTGCTTTCTTGCCGTTGCTACTTGGGCTTTTAATGCCTTTGGCTTTGAAACAGCTGTTGCTCTGCGTGCATTTCCATGAAAGAAATATACAAAAGGGTATTTTTAAAGCTGTTACTGTTTCTCTCTCCCTCAAAGAAGATTGTCTTCTGTTTTTACTGTATTTTACTATAAAACTATATGTGTTTTATTGGAAACTTTAGATATTTGTTTTCAGAAATAAGTTGAAATTTGTATAAACTCATTTTTAAAATAAATAAAATTGTATTTCCAAATTTCAAAAATTCTCAACTTAAAAAGGTATTTTGTGTTTTATTTTTCAAGAAAGAAAACACTTAGTGCATTTGTTTCGTATTTACACCAGGTATTTGTCAGGTAATATTAATGAAGCATTAACGGCTTAGAAATGCAAATAGAAAAGTTAAGAAGAAAGTTTCTTTGAGTTGCTTCTTTCTAATATCTATTTGAATTCATGGACATTTGTTTCTTGTCAATTAGGTGATTTTTCCACCTAAGAACTTTCCATATCTAAATTTCGAAACTTTTACAAAAATTATTAGTTAGATATTTTTCCAAAATTACACACTACACTACAATTTGTTACACCGATATTACATTAGGAATTAAATAAGAACAAAAGCTCATATCAGTTTTCGAATGCGGCGACAAAGTATTGGGTTGGTCAAAGAGTTCGTTCAGTTTTTAAGTAAAAATAAAAAACACATTTTTCACCAATAATTAGAATAACGTCTTCAACTGTTTGTTCACTACCTTCTGCCATCTTTCAAGTACTTCATAATTCCATTTTCCCAAACCTTTTTTGAGCAAATAATAAAATGTTGCAGATGCCTTTGGTGTCTTCTAGGGAATTGAATTTTTTCCATTAAGAGAATTTTGTAAGACCGAAATCAATGGAAATCCGAAGGTGTAATGTCTGGTGAATAGAGCGGATGAATCAGAACTTCCCAGACAAGCTTTAACAGTTTTCGCCTGGTCATCAAAAAAAAAAAAAAGTCTTGCTTGCTTATTATCTTTCATCTTTAATATTAAATTGGCGACACAAAATTCACTAATTTTGACCAGTTTTTATTTTAAATGCACGGTGATATGACAGCTGTCACAATACAATCTAACAAAATGGTATCGAATGACGTTAAAGACATCTAAGCGCTATTAGAGCCAACGTTTATAAAGAATTCGAACGAACTTTTTGGCCAGTCCAACAGTTTTCGTTAAGTCATTGCTTTCTTTCAGGGGATCATATGGCTGCCAAATTATTGTGAACAGACAGTGGAAAACCTTAATTAAATGAAAACTTCAGCTTACGATATTTAGCGTAAATGGTAATGGTGCTATAAGGATAACCCAAAACGGCTCTAAGCTTTTGATTCATCTCTGCAATTGGTATGAAGAGGAATCATTTTGAGTTACATTCATCTACCGAAAAATCTTTGCAATTTTGAGTTTATTTTTACATGTTTTAACAGATTTTGTTTATGAACGTATCTAAAATTCTATTGAGGGAGTATACGAAAAAAAATCGCTTTTCATTAGCGAAAAGAAAGTTTAAAGACATGGTTTCGAGGAGCCTAAGACTCTTTCGTTATGTGAGGTATGACTGCATCGAAATAGAAATATTTTATTTCGACTTTATTTCAATAGATTTTGTAAATATTCTGCTCCAGAAGTTTTTTAATTTTCACCTCTTGACTATTACTGCATTATGAGTTTTTAATTTATTTATAATATAATCCTTAACTGTTATTTTTTGTAACCTTCCTATTAAAAACAGTAAATGAATTGGAAATTGCACGCGAAAGTCCGTACTATATATCGTAAAAAGGCCGCAGGTGCCTCATTCTGGGTGGCGCATAAAGGTGGTTTTCGATCCTAGTTCCTACTTATCAATTATTCTAATATTAATAACAATCTTCAGATAGTAGATATAAAGTCTTGACATCCGTATCGGGAAGGAATTATGCGAAGGGTGCCCGGATTGCAAAGGAGTAAGTCACTAAGATCACCAATTGAAATGTTCAGAGGCAGTTCAAGTTCTATTGTAAGATCAAAAAATTAATATTGTATCTAATTGCTTCTAGCTTAGATTAGATTAATTGAAAGTGGGTGGAATGACTGTCGAGCAGGTCGACCTGAAAGATCTTTTATCCCACGGAAAGAAGGACAGACGGAGAGAAAGACTGAGAAAGGATGGTGTGAGAAATGCAGAGGAAACGGGAGAACCCCAGCGCGGATCGCCACCATCAACGAAACCCACATGAGAACCGAATCCGGGACTCAGAGGTGAGAGGCCACTGTCTTAGCGACATCGCCAACCGCGCGGCCCAATTGCTTCTAAGTCATTGTGACGTATCTCTTGAGTTGATTCCAGACAGTTCGTTAACTTTCTATTTCAATAGGTCACATACTAATATAGCTTCATTACGCTTTGCTGAAATCACCGACTTCAGGAAGGATTTTTAAATAACGATTTGAAACGATAAGAACCTGTTACGAGATCAGTGGCACACCCAGGATTAAGGTTTGGGGAGGAGGCTAAGAATATTGTTCAAAGTCCAATAAGATGTAAGTCTATTCAAAAATAAAGGGTTTCAATGATCACTTTCCAAAATAATAAAGGTTTTCTTCTCGTTTTTTCTTTCTTTATTTTTGGGTTGGGGGGGGGGGGGAGCCCTCCCGGCCTTGCAAATACTGATTACCGTATATAACATTGTAAAAAAAGGTTTATTATAAGGTTAACTAATAATATATATATAAACTCGGTTTATGGCGTCAGGTGTCGCCTTCCGAAAGAATCTGCAAGAAGTCTATTCCAGGTCTTCCGGTCAAGGGTTCATTCCTCTTCCAGACTTCTAGTCCTCATTGCTTTTTTAATATCGTCCATCCAAGCCTTTCGTTTCCTCTTCCTCGTTTCCTTTTTTGATTTGTTTTGTAATCAAAAGCGATTTTGGGCAGTCTTCTGCTGATAATACTAGACAGTAACTTTTATCAGTCTTGAACAGTATTTTAATGAATAAATAGCAATAATAACAACAAAAATAAATTTTAGTTAACGATAAAAGTATTCTTAATGTATTTACTTTATTCCTGACCCTCACTGGTAGGCCTACTGATGTTGCTTCCAAGGCTACTAAGGATGGTTATGAGGATGACGATGGAATGTCATCAGAGTCTGAGAACATTAAAAGTTGAATTCCCTTCTGTATGGGTAGAGATCATCTTAAATAATACCGTAACGCTGCAGAAAGGCAACAAGTGCATTGTATGTAGGGTTACACTGAACACCTACAGCACTGCCCTCTATTGCGCGACGGTTGAACTTCAGAACTGGCATTTAAAATTTGGATTTACAGACAGGTTTGTTCGTATCTCTGAATGTTCTTAAGTAGAGGAGCGCCTGTATTCAGTCAATAAGATTAAAAGCATTTCTTTACATATTCTGATACTGACTGAGAATGACAAAGGTCAGTCTCCTTGAATTAGACTAAAAATACACTACCATTTATTTTTATTTTCCGAAAGAAAAGAAGGTTTAAAATCACACTTGCTTTTTCCTTTCTTTATTGTTGTAAATATTTTAAACTTTGTTGCTGTTTTTTAAAGTTGTTTATATAAATTTTCTTAAGCGAAGTTGCTTAGGTGAAAAGTTGCAGGCGTGAGAAAGGCGATGAAAACAGGAGCAGACATTGTTTGTTTTAAATGTTTTTATGCATTTGGAAGAAAAGGCCTGTGGAATTTCGAAATTTATAGCATGAATTGTAGTAGAGTAACCACACAGTATTTGAGAGTAACCTTTTCATCATCTCTTCCCATTTCCTTTCCTTTTATATCTTTTTCGAAATGAGTCTCAGCCCCCCCTCCCCCTCTTTTTTTTAATTAAAAATTATATGATTAATTAAATTTAGTATTTTAAGTTCGAATTTGGATATACTAACATAACCTCTTTATTACTCACTCTCGAATGGAATTTAAAAAAATCGTAAATACATACGTAAAACTTTTATTAGCTAATTAGACATTTTCATTTATTGAAATCTTGAATACAGTAAAATACGGAAAGGACGTTGACGTATGTCTAATTGAGATTGAATTTGACTTCAGAACACATTTTCTGTCTCACAGCCTACTTTCTGAATTTTCTGTATCTTTAAAAAGATTTTGAAATTAATAAGGACAGAATTAATTAATTGACAGAAGGATGTGGCCACAACGACATTAGTTGAAGAGTTCAGTGTTTTGCTTGTACCTTCGTATGGTATCTTTGGAAATTGTTATTTAATGAAATGTTTTAGGTCGTTATCAGCAAATCTTAGACTCTCCTCTTTCTGATGGAGTAGATTACGCTGGTTGGTGTAAAAAATTAACAGAGTTGTGTTTTTGTTGCTCTTTTGGTGGATCTGTTAATCGAAGCCTTTTCTATAATTAAGTACAGAATCTAAGTGATGGATGTAAAATACTGGGTTCATATGGCGTGATTTTCATCTGCGTGACAATGTGGCTTTTTTTCCCTTCCCCATTGTAATCTTGTTTCAACAATACAGAACGTACACCTACATCGATTTCACTACAATAATAATAATGCAGTGAACTAAAACTTAGCCGAAATAAAATTAAATAAATAAACATCATTTGATAGGCTGTATTTGAGTTAAAAAAAAATAAGCTTATGAATTTATTAATTAGATTCTTTATCTCTTTGAATAAATAAATAAGTTCTTAAACGTTATCGTGACATGATATTCAGCGAAATTATTTGATGCAGTTATAATCAATATATAAGGTATAATAAATTACCGGCATTTCTAACAAATAAAAACATCTACAAAAATTAAAAGCTTACAATTTCAAATTTATATCATCACAATATAAATTATACGAAACTTTCATATTACAAATGTTGTATGAGAATGTGCTTTTTTTTTAACTAAATTTAATACAGTAGAGCCCCGATTATCCGCGGAATTGGGTGGTAAGAGTACCGCGGATAGTAAAAATCGCGGATAACCCGAAAAAAGACTAAAAATGAGGTGTAAACAGGAAA
Source organism: Thereuonema tuberculata (assembly GCA_023159025.1). Classification (NCBI taxonomy): domain Eukaryota; kingdom Metazoa; phylum Arthropoda; class Chilopoda; order Scutigeromorpha; family Scutigeridae; genus Thereuonema; species Thereuonema tuberculata. The sequence goes on from JAFIDM010000004.1 coordinate 7,639,084, forward strand.
AAAAAATATTTCAGGATAGAAACTACGTTTTTTTTATATAAAAAATATAATATGCAAAACTTCTAAAATATGTACAGTACAGCAGAAACCTTTCTGCAGAGCAAGAGCCTGCCACTCATCCACAAATTCCGAGAAGGCCTATAGGATTACGATGCACAATAAACCTGTCAGCAATTTTCGACCTTCGCACAAAGGGCCTATTGTACTTTCCCGGTCGTTGGCTTGAATTAAAATTGGTTTTTTTGAGGTTCGTAATTAAAAAAATTTTTCACGGCACTCGCGGATAATCCACACCGCAGATCATCCGCTCGCGGATAATCGGGGCTCTACTGTACATTACACCAATTTTCTGTGATGAAATGAAGTTTTTCAAATGTATCTAAACAGATAGAAACAAAGAAAGCAAATATAATAAAATTCCAAAAGATGGAAACAATTGTATTTGTTGACTGCTAACAAGAAGACACTAATAAAAAGATGTAGGCCTACAGCAATTGAAGAATCATAAAATTCCGAAATTCTTAGTATGATATCGATTCAGTTACTTTAGGATTAAACCGATATTTCACACGTTTCAATCTAAACAGGATTGAAATTTGCATTAAAAAAACAAGCATCTTTTGGCTGGAAAATGTCCCATTACTCACCATTCGAAAAAAAAAATCATTACAACGACGACTTGATAATATCAGATTAACTTATTTTATTATAACCTTGTAAATTATTTACCCGAGACAAGAAACTCCATTTCATTAAGAAAAATGTCCCTCAAGTAATGAATTGAAGTCTTTTTATTCTTAATGTTTCTTAAATCCTCAGGGTCTGCATATATATTGCACAGAGAGTAAAAGAAAAAGATTGTCCAGTCATTTGAGAACTTAGGAAAAAAAATGTTTTGAACCTAGAACCTACTGATGTTATTAGTTTGACGTTCCCAATAGGATCAGGGAATAACTTCAATTATTACTTTTGAAGCTCCTGACTTGGAATTCCAAGGAACCAATCTTAAGACTCAAATAGTTCCGAGATTTGTCGAAAAGGAAGGTCAATGTCCTCTGTCCAATGACTTTTCACGGATGACGTCAACTACGATTGAAAATATCACGACAAAACCCTAAGGAAAGATGACTTTAAGAAGACTAAAAATTGGTCAAGATCTTTGTTGATTTCGCTCTATTAAAACATTAACCGAATCAAACAGAAAAGCGCTGTAGTCATTGACATATAGTCCAACAGACGGATCTTGACGATCTCGTATTTTCGAGATTTAACGTAATTTACGCGAGAAAAGCCTCTATCCATGTCTTCTCACAAAATGGCGAAGTAAATTGAAATATTTAAATGAATTATAATACGGGGAAATGCATGAGACTTTTACAACACTTTAATATAGTTTTCATAAATTGAAAACAGTCAATAAACAAACAATAAATTCATTAGGTAGCATTTTCCTAGTGACAGACATTCAAAATAGTAAGTTCCTTGAAACCTGCTGAAGAGGCTAATGGCCAGATCTCGTGTTTTCCGTAATTCTCACGTAAACGAGATCGTCAACATCCATCTGTTAGACTGTAATTTTCCTAAACTGAAATTAATGACGAATCGCTTTTCACGTTTCAAAACAGAACATAGAATTAACAACTCGTAGATTGCGAAATAAATTGAGGATTCGATGTAGTTTAATTAGAGTCAACTCTCAATAACTCGTACTAAAAGGGTCTGTCCGAGTTGCGAAAAGTCCGTCTTATCGGGGGAAATAAAGTTGTGCCTAAGGAATGAAAATTTATACTTTATCTAAAGTAATATTATACTTCAATGTGACGAAGGTAACATATCAGATGACATAGCTAGGAATGGGAAAGGTACAACAGTACTTGCAAATTATCCATATACTGTACTGTATGTGCGGAGCAATAAAATTGACACTAAGTTACTGTACTGAATGTTTTAGTGAGAGTCTGATTTAGTCGATAGGCCTATTTGTAGGAGTACCATGATGATTGGTGTGTCACTGATAATATTTTGTAGATTTGAAGAAGCTGTCAATCTTCTTCTGTGTATATTTTTGATGTTGCTTCTGAACAGTTGAGAATCAAATATCTCTCCCCTGCATTACACTGTTTCTATAACATTTTTAGCCTGCCAACATGCGCATGCGTGTTACTAAATAAATTTTTATTTTCGGAAAATTTTGTTCGAATTATCTGAAGTCCGAGTTTTCGAGAGTTGACTGTATATAACTCAAAGATGGGCTCTCGTTTCCTTCCTGAAGCTCTTAAAGAAATAGAGAGAAAACTAAAAAGAAATCTTCTCTGTAAGTGATTTTAATAAGTAATATATCGGGACCCACAAATTACCTGATCGAAGTAATTGAAAAAGTTTGGTTCACTTGTATCTGCGCAAAAAAAAAAAGCAAACATTATTTTCCTAGCGAGCACGAAACCATAGCGACCCAGTATAAGTTTCATTTTCTACCATTTCCAATGAAACAAGAAATAATCGTAGACCGGAACTTGTATTTTTTTCCCCATCTCTGAAGTCGTAAGACCTCCAATAAAGTATGACTCGACTTGTCGGATTTGTAGTTGGGGCTGTAGAGATTGTGGAAGACGGTGAGAATGAACGTAAGAGCTTCCTGTGTACACTTAGTGTACGGACATCTGACACCATCAAACCAAAACTTACTGTCAGGTAAAAGTTTTAGAAGTGACTTAGGGGAGAAAAAAGAGCTAGGTTAAAAAAAAAACAAGGTAGGGATAGCGATTAGTAAACCAATCACAATGCTTCGCAACGTCTTCTGATACATCTATGAAAATATAATTGATATTGCCTTAATTTCCTTATTATTGTAAATGTGATTGTTGCGAAAGACGCAGTTGTTGCGATTGTTGTTATTGTTGCTCATAACAATTTTTGCGATAACAGTTGTTGCTAATGATATTTTAATGATACTTGTCCTTAACGTGAATATTAGTCTCCTGACCCTTATCAGAAGACTAAAAAAGAAAGTTGTAGGTTACCAGTAGAAGGTTAAGTGATACTATTAGATTAAGTTGACAATTTAGATTCTAGTTTTCTTACGTTGTCATATTCCATACATTTCTTCGAACATTTTCTCAAAATTCAATATTGTTTTGATTAAAACTGTGTTATTCATATTTTAACAACTTTAGGAAAGTCTGAAGAGATTCAGACATTCAAAGATCATCAAACTAATGGACAGAAAGTAATATCGAGGCTTTATCCGAACATAATCACAAGTTTGTGTTAATGGGAGTGAAAATCGGTTAAAAGTTAAAACGATTTCACAGATGGACTGAGAAAAATGTAAATGTAAATACCCGCTTCGAGCGGATAAGTTTTATCCACTTTTTAACCATCCAAACTACAAGAACAATTTTTTTTTTTTTTTTTCTTTTGCAAGGCATTTGAAAAATAGATATATTTACCATTAAACACTTTAAAAAGTCTACTCTATAACATTGGAACTAAAGTCTGACCATTGGAACTGTAGTCCATTGGAACCATTTCCTGTCCATTGGAAGTATAGTCTGACAGACGAGTCGTGACGAACGAGATTCTCGAGATTCACATGAAGTCGGAGACAATAGCCTCTTTCCGAGGCTTCTCGCAAAATGTCGATACACACTATTTACAAAGCAGCGCACGCAAAATTACATTGCAAGTAGAAATTGCAAATAATATTGCAAGTAGTTCTTCGTGCAATATAATTTTGCGTGCGCTGCTTTGAAAATAGTGTATGTGTGTGTGTGTCGATATTTTGCGAGAAGCCTTGGAAAGAGGCTATTTCTCGGACTATACGTGAATCTCAAGAAATCTCGTTCGTCACGATTCATCTGTCAGACTATAATATTTTTATTTTTCGTATTGTATCAGGCACAAGACAAAAATGATATTATTTGCGGGGATCAGTGTTCCTGTAAACAAATAGATTGAAACAGTTAACATTTGATTTTCAAACCTTAATTCATTTCATCTTCTGTCATCAACAAACAAGAAGAGAGGTTCATTCGTTTAGTAATTTTTGTTCTTTTTTTTTTAATCCATCTTCGATTGTCATATATTTATCCATTGATAAGGAAGTCAGCGGACTGTTGCAGCGTAGGTCTGGAACAAGAGAAGATTGTGTGAGGTTTTCGTGTGACTTCTCCATAGGAGCAAAGATAGAACGAAAAGGAACGAGAATCTCTACGTTTCTTAAGAGATAGATTCGAAAGAAAGAGTAAGCACTTGCGCACCAGCGCCGAGATGCTGAACCAATGATTAGAGCTGTCGATCACCATTGGGCTGCAACATCTTCACCATTCGTTTAACTTAATTGTTCATTTCTATCTTGATTTAAAGATAATGCATTTTTAAAAATCTATTCATTCTTTTTTATTTTCAATTTATGTTTTTCTTTGTCATGTGTAAACACTAGCCAAATGTAGTGATGTGAGTTTTATTTACAGAAGCAATTCATTTACATTCACTTAAATAACAGCATTGCCTCATTTAAAGTTCACGTTCGAAATCCTGCATAATCCATATATGCATTTTACAGCGACATTTCTGACAAGAGAAAAAGTTAAATACTTTGAAATAGTTTATTGTACTTGTTAGTATTAGCAAACAGTATTAATCTGATTTTATTATTATTACACATAAAAATGTCTCGTAAAGTTAGCCTGAAGAAACTGGGATCCGTAAGCTATGAACTTCGGAAAATTATTAAATAAATTTCAAGAATTTTTCCGATATGAAGAGAGGGTGTTCACATCATGGACCAGCAATTTTTCTGTGCTGACGCAGCGAAACTATCGTATTCATTCGCATAAGAAGCCCGTAACTGAACCGGTCAACCGAAACTGCTGACTTTTCGCTCATGGAGCTGAACCTTAACCGCCGAATTACATAAAATATATAAGAAGAGGAAAAAAATTAGCCCTAGGATTTGAGATTGGCAAGTTGGCTTGTTTCAACTTCATTTTATAAATAAAAATGTCGCGTAAAAATTCATAAACAAGATTGCATAAACAAGAAATTTCTGACAGAATTTAAAAAGTTTACTTTTTTTTTTGTTTACAATATTGTGGAATCTTCTTTTTTTTGAAAAAAAACAACGTGAGGAAAAAAATTTTCTTCGTATTTGAAAATTATGATGCTGTCAAATACGAATAAGGTCTTCAACTTCTGCATTAGAAATTATTGTTAATTTAAGAAAGTAACGTTAATCCGTACATAGTTAATTATTTTGTCATCTAATTAATTTTAATCGAACGAAACCCACAAATTTAAAAATGTTTAACCATTGTTAGCCGCCCGAGAATTAATTGTTTTGCTTATAATGCTTTTCAATGGAAATTCTTGCATCTCCATGCACAGATTTCTCCATACTTATCCATTTAGAGAGTGTGTTTTTCAAATATACAATTTACACTACTTTCCCTAAATGATAATACGAAGCTTAAAGGATCATTCACTATTTCAAAAGTTATGGGGTGCACACATGCGTTTTATGAGCCTAACTATATTGTTTATGAAAGACACCCAGACAGAGAGAAGAAAATGAACTTTAAAATTTCGTTTCAATGGCTTGTTTTAAGAATAACAAGACATTGCAATTTTGTAGCGGATATTTCTAAGATACAGATGAAATGAATGAGTATGGATATATACATCAGGAAACGAACAGATCACGAAATCTGTACAAGAAATAGCTTTAGTAACTGCCAAATCCACTTAAAGAATTCTGTTATATCTTCAAGAAAAGTGCATTTCTTGGCACCGAATTCTTTGCCAAAAAGAAGAACTGTGAATGAGCACATGTTCATTATTTTGTTTAAATAAATGGGATATTGTTGTAACCTTTGCTATAAAAAAGATAATAATATATAAACGTTTTTTCGCACTAAAAACAAGACAAAAAAAAAAGAGTTAAAACCGACACTATGTCTAATCGATTGTTTATGCCAAGCTTCTAAGCGGCTTCTCAGCTGTCGTAGAGCAGCATAAATTTTTGCAGTGATTTGGGGTAATTGTTTGAAATATTTTTGATGTGCTTTATTCCGCCCTCCCCTCGTGAATTTCAGTTAAAATTGTGACCGTGATAGCATCGAAAACAATTTGCTAACAATTCAAATGCCTATTAAATATGTTTGCCTATCGTCCTGATCATGTTGAAATAAGGGAAACGTTTAAACAGGCATCTTTACGCCGTTGTACATAAAGTCAATCCACAGTTTCTTTCATGAAATATATGCGTGAAGACAAAAATAAAACTGTTTTTCAGTATTTTTTGTTGAAATAGAAAGAGTGTAAAATCCGCTTCCCTGTAAATGTGGAATGCTTTTGAAGAAATATTTAAAGTAAACACAAAAAGACTGTTTGAATGCTTTTCAACCCCAGTAAATAAACATAGGCGATACTGAACTGAACCAACATTTTATGGCTGTTGTTTTCGGATTGGCGCACACCTATCGTTTTAAAGAAGGCAGTAAAATGCCATCTGAGTGCTTTTACGAGAAGATTGCTTCGATACAAATAATTTGAAAGGGAAAGGTTAAGCAATGTGTTTGTTTTCTTCTTCTTTTTTTTTTTTTTTTTCCTAGCTTTTCCTGGAACTTTGATGTAGCTGTTGATATTTTAAGAAAAGATCCTTAATAGACATGGTTTTGCATGGTAGGGCACACGGCTTCTTGGAGTATTTAGCCTCATCTCTAGACAAAAGCTTTTTTTAAGCAAGAATCGCAACACAATATTAGTTATAATAATAGCGCACTAGATGGTTGCCCGTCTTTTCGCTACGGAAGCCTCGTGTATTGATTACAGTTAATGAATGGAAACTAACAATGTATTTACTAAAAAAAAAAAAAAAAAACTACATCAAGTAAATAACAAACTAAAACTTATAACTAAAACGAAAAATAAAGTTTACATTGGAACAAAAACATGCAATGTAATATTTACAATTCTAAATACTTTCTCTATATACCATATATGCTCCAATAAACGCCGAGGCTCTTATTGTCGCCGGTCTCTAATAAGCGCCGGGCTGCAGAGGGGACACGGCCAAATAGTAGCCGGGTCTTTGATATTTGCCTACCTGTCTGTATGTCTGTATTGCCAACGCTGCCCTGTGATTGGGTAATTCCGACCGACTTTCAAGCAACTTTCCGAGTTGCTGGTGTAGGAACAACTCGAATCGGACGACTAAAGTTGGTGCCAAGTTGCTGAAAAACGGGCTCAAGACTGTCTCTGTCAACTCGTGACGTCAAAATCGACCGACTAAGTTGGTGGAAAGTTGCATGGTGTTCGCGGGGCTAAAGATATTGACGGTGCATATGCCACACCTCTCTTAAATTTCAACCATATTTACCTTTTACAATTGAATTTAACACAGAGCCAATGATTTAACTAAAATAGAAGGTCATTTTAAAAAATACTCTGCACAATAAGGGCGGCGTCATTAATATATATACAGTGAAACCTCGTTAAGTCGTCACTCAAGGGACCGAACATTTTTGACGACTTAAGCGGAGTGGGCATTTTTGAAAGAAAAAAAAAAACACTGAAATACAATATTATTATGAATTGCTGTAGGATTCAGTGAGAAACACAAGATTTTCAGGAATCAATACATGCAAATGAATGAGTGGAAAATAAATTTTATACTTACCACATTTTATTTTCTTTTACTGGCATTAAAATAATCCAGTGTTGATTGATGAATGTGCTGATTACTGGTAACAATTCGAAATACTTTGTAATGAAATGGAACTCCAACTTTTGTGCACATAGTTAATCGTATCTAAAACCGAAACTTCTAGCCTTTCGTTCCTATCCAAGGCTTTTATCATGTCCTTTACAAGCATTTTTTTGTACTTTCTTTTTAAGTCAAGAATTATCCCTTGATCTAAAGGCTGAAGAAGTGCAGTTACATTTGGAGGAAGAAAAACAATTTCGATTGCTTTTAAATTTTCGGGGCTTACTCGCTATGAAATAAAGTCACACTCAGTAGCGGTCAAGAAAAACGTCGGCTACTCTTTGACAAGAGTCGCAGCGAGGTGTATGATTTCCTAAGTGAATTTCCCACGTGAAAATTCCCCGTAAAGGCTCGTTCCTATCCAAGGCTTTTATCATGTCCTTTACAAGCATTTTTTTGTACTTTCGTTTAAAGTCAAGAATTATCCCTTGATCTAAAGGCTGAAGAAGTGCAGTTACATTTGGAGGTAGAAAAACAATTTCGATTGCTTTTAAATTTTCGGGGCTTACTCGCTATGAAATAAAGTCACACTCAGTAGCGGTCAAGAAAAACGTCGGCTACTCTTTGACAAGAGTCGCAGCGAGGTGTATGATTTCCTAAGTGAATTTCCCAAGTGAAAATTCACCGTAAAGGCTAGGCTTTCTTAGAGTGAAGGGGCGGGGCTGAAAAGATAGCAGGCAAAATTGAGAATAAAGATGCTTTTCGCCATTTTTGAGGGTGACGAGTTATCCGGAGTAGAAATAAATTTGGTGACGAGTAAAAGAGGGTTATTTTACATTATTATCTATGAGACCTTGTCGGGACCAAAGGAAAACGACGACTTAAGCGGAGTGACGACTTATCCGGGTGACGACTTAACGAGGTTTTACTGTATATTAATTCATACTAGACAAAGACAAAGCTTTACTAATAAATAAAGCTTTACTGATAATACTAATATACAAACTTAATTAATATTAAACTAAGAATACGAATTCTTAATTTAAATTAGTTATAATTTTATTACAAAGAACTTTAATCTCTTATAATATGTGCACATGGAGATTCTTAATTTACGTATTTCCTGTATTCTGAATTTATGTTGCTTATCTGATTTAATTTTGTTACATATTGCATTTTATTATCATTCATAATAAGGTTGATTTATTCCTCCTCTTTTTTATTTCGTTACGAAACTTCGAGAAAGTTAGTAATTCCAAGGCAATGCTTATATTTTTATTTCGTGATAGCTTTTTTTTTATCTATTATATTCTTTTTTTTATAGTCATTTTTTCTGTTGATATGATGGCTTAGAAAGAAGAAAAAGTAAATAGGGTAAACAAGCTATTCTTTTTCCCTCCGAAGTAATAATATTTTTATTATTCATATTTTGTCGGCAGACGCATCAATTATTGAAGAGTCCCTCGCATTGGTACCAGGGTTTCGATGACCTCTGACTTTTGAAGGCTTCCGACAGCCCGATGATAAATTTTGTTGACGCGATGCATCACGGGAAGAGCCATCAAATGACGATTTATCATTTACAACCCCCCATCTCTCTCTCTTTGCGTATCATCATCGAAGAATGCTTCCATTGGGACTCACAAGGCAAGGCCCACTTCTCTGTATCTGAACGGAAAGAGAAAGGAAGTCACATGGGTTGGAGAATCATCGAGAACACCACTATCAATTTTCATTTGATTCTTTATTTGAAAGCATATTATATTATTAATATCAATAAAAATATAAAATCGTGTAATCCAGCAGTCTTTCTAATGATATATTTAATTTTTTTTTTTTTTTTATAAAACCGGTAACTACAACCTAAAACATAATCTTTTTTTAGAATCCAAACAAAAATCTGTCTATTGAGCTTTATGACTCGGAAGTTATCGATTTAGGAAAGTTATCGAAAAGAGCAAACTTGAGTGCTAAAGACGTTACTGTCTAAGTTACAGTAAATTGTAACCATGTGCCGTTTCTGTCATAAAATGTCCCGATCAGTGGCGTATTACGATGTTATTTTATGGGAAGGGAGCTGTATTAAATCTTTAAGTAATGTCAATCTCATCATGTTGTACTAAACGTAATAAATTTTGTAGCAGTGAAAATTTTGGGGATTTTTTTTTTCTTGTAAATATTATGTAATTAATTTCTTGAGCGTAGATAATGAAGACATCGTTTTGCAACATCACCAAACCCTTCGATTTCAGGATCCGTGGCAGAGAAATCGGAGATTATTATTTTACTTTTTATCTATCAATTCCTAAAATTAACGAAGCATTAATTTTCGCCGGATTCTATCGGGTGCACAAAAGGCTCAAATCCATGGACTAAATATTACTAGTAGAACCGTAACTTTTTTACGTTTCTATTTTTTGATTGGAAACAGCCTTATCACCGATGGGTAACATTCGGAGTCGGTTGCCCTCCATGGAGTAAGCGAGCGAGCGTCGTATTGGGGCCTCCGATTTTGCATCATCTCGCTAGTCTGATGAACGCCAGTATATACGCTTTTTTTTTCCTAGTTTCATTAGATCACATTAAAATTACTTCATTAATTATAATAGGCTCAGAGAAAGAAGAATTAACTTATAAGGAAATAAACTGATCACTTAGTTGATCCTGGAACTCATTTGCTGCAGAAAGCAAAATGGCGGCGTCATAAGAACAGGTTACTGTAAGGTCTTCACAGCTAAGTTAGAGGTAAGATCGGCTAATGCTACAATTTATCCCATTGGAAGGTGAAGAGAATCAAGCGAAAATCGACGAGATCCGGTCATTTTTACTCTCCCGGGCATTTCATTTTCCACGTCCGAAGCCACTTTTGGTTATGGATGATATTTATAAAAAAAATGACTGTTATAAAAATAATAATAAAAGTTCATATGTGCGTTTAAGATGCGAAGAATTAAAAAAAAAATAATAATCGAAAATCTTGTTCTCGATTTGCAGAAATATAGGACTTAGTTACGATGCTTAGTGATAGATGTCACTGAGAATACATGGAAGTAGTGATCTTTAACCCACGATTTGCAGCTTTTTTCAACCGTCGTATACTTAAAATTTGTTATCCCATAATTAGATTAACTGACATTTTTATGAAAGTATTTTTTTCGAGGTTAAGATTTTTAATTGATATTTCGCTTTATATTCATTTACAATATCTGTGACTACTGTTAACAGTGTTGGATATGTCTTTCCACTGCAAAGGAAATTTCTAGGTAAAATATTGATTGTTATCTTGATTTATTAGAGAAAAACTTGCATCTATCGTATCCGCAGCCTTAAAGTCTCAATAGAGAGTTTTTGCCATAACGTGATTTATATACGGGAAACGCAAATGTCACGTGAACGAATACAGAAACCACAATAGCGGGCTCTGCCATGAAGAGAGTTTTTGCCATAACGTGAAAATTTACACTTCTCAATTGTCATCATGCCTACGGTTTATTTACGAAAAAAATAGCATTGATTTTTATAAATATCATTTAGTCAATGCATCGAATAGATGAATGTTTTTAATTACTTAAAATAGGAAATATTCTTTTTTTTTTTTTTTCATCGTTTTGTCTTTCTTTGTTATTAGTTTCGATAAATCAATTTCGATAAATAATTCAGTCTCGTTAAATCTCGATCAACCACGATATGTTCTCGAGATTCCGCTGGTTCGCCGATTCAAATTTTCAAGCCGAAATTCTGTAATGATTTTGATTACTAATGTAACGTTTTCTGAAAGCATCCACGAAAACATAGGAAAAAGATGCCCTCCGATCGTGAAAATCATTTTTGTAATCGGTAATTTCGAATAAATAGATACAAATCGATTGGAATTCAAGTTCTACAATTCGTCACCAGGAGCGCTAGTGTCGGAACTCTTGTTTATCGGAACTCGTGTTTCCTATCGTAAAGCGATACGCTATTCGAGGAAAGTTAACGTGTCACATTAACTGTATTTCCTCTACGATATAGTGACGCATGCGCAGAATAGCAGTCATGTGACTTCAGCGTTACCGTATTAGAATAGCGAGCTGGGCAAAAACTCTCTAATGTAATGTAAATGCACTGTAACGTTATCTCTTTGTTGCAATGAAATCAATTAAACTTCGTATTGACCCTCCTTTTCATATTTTAATAACATGAAAAGAAAGCTTTTCGTTTTTTCAGATATTTTTAGAGGAGAATAAATAGCAGCAGATAAGATTTATCTGTAATATAAAAGTGAAACAATTATTGGATATGTATCATGTAATACTTCCCAATATTCTACAAACTTAAAATGTGGCTTTTGTAAATTCCTTAGCGTAGACAATAAAAGATATAAAAATAAACGTTTGTATTTATGGGGGGGGGGGGGAAGTTCACTGACAATGAAGTGTGTGGCGGCCTCCGAAAACGTGTTTTGGCAAACATGCAATACACCTGACTAAAGCGATCTATGATGCTCTCCCCTGCGTGGCGGAAGTTATGTGCCGTTGGCATCTCGGAGTTTATATGAACTTAACATTAATTTGTAACTATCATTTAGAATTTAACATTAATGATCATGTGATGTTTTACTAATTGGGGAAGGTTTCAAGTGATAGAGGTGTGAAGAAGTACTCGTATATTCGTATATTCTCCGATATCGATATTAATTTGCTAGATAAATAAAGCGCTTTTTTACATTACATATCCGGAGCGAAGCGAGGACAGCGGCTAGTCTATAATAGAAAGGGAAACATGTGGATAAGTTTGTGTGTTCGAAATGTTTAGCATACTTCTCAACTTGCTACAAACTTGAAATTTAGCATGTGGATAGGTTCCATAATATCGATAATGTCAAAAATATAAAAATTAACTTTTTTAGGCTATTTTTTTGGAAAAGGGGAGGGGGAGGATGACCGTGACGTGTGGGGCGCCAACCTACAATACACCCGAGTTAAGCGGTCTGCATTGCGTTCCCCTGCCGTATGGGTATTTTTAGCGCAGCATGGCGGAAGATGTTCGGTAGCGCTTCGCTCCTGGCCGATGAAGACAGTGGCTTCTCGGAGTTTCAATAGTTTATAAGAATTTAATATTAATTTCTAACTATCATATGACTCTTTTACCAACTGGGGTTTCAAGTGGTTGGGGTATAGAGAAGGCCACAAAGGGCTGGGAAGTCATATATTCTCCGATCTCCATATTAATTTGCTAAATAAATAAAATTTACGTTACTTAGACAAGGCTTCCGGAGTGAAGCGACATATTTATACGTATTAGTCTTTTAATAAATTTTCTCATTAGCTGTTATTGTTTCAATGCATTTTATAATTACAATTTTTCTCTTTCCCGTTTTGAAATTTAAGAAAAAAATGTAGATATTTTGGGATTTTTCCACTAAATGACTTCTTGGCGTGTATTCGATCATAAACTGAAATATATCTGGATAAAGCAATGAATGGGCTTGGTGTAGCCCTTCTATAAACACTTGCCCTTCCTGACTGTCTTTCCGATTGGATAAGCATTTTTGCTGAAAATGACGTTTCAGAACTTAGTACTGTTATTTAATTAATGTAGTTGAGTAAAAAGTGAGCTTTTCTTAGCAGTGACTTTAATTGGTTTTTAGATAACCCTATTTTATCCCTAGGAATCTGTTATTAGCATTGTACTTGCTAAGTAGATTTGTTACTCATGGAGTGCTACCTACAACTATGCCAATAATAACGGTAAATATGATCGCCACCAAATATTTTAATAAAATTCACATCAAGGCACGACTGACACGACTCTTACGATTTGGGCGCAGATACTAATGGTCTATGGAAACTCGGAGCATTACCCGAATCTTGTCCGTTTTCATAAAATCAACTTCACTTATTTCTGTTTGAATGTTCTGAAATTTACTAATTGTTCTGTCCAAATTGGAACCATCTCGTAAGCACTTGTTAAGCGTCAGCCTTTGATGACTTAACCTCTCGAATCCAGGATTCCAGCTGTTCTCTCTCTCTCTGTCACCTCAGTCAACACGACTACAGTTGTGAGCCCCCGGCTTGAACCTGAAAAGGAGAATTTCAATCGACGTCAAGATTACCAAGGCAGAATTTGGGAAATTCTCGCCAGTAGACAAAAAGAAAAAAAATCCTCTCTCATGAATATTCACGAACGTAAACGATAGATCCAGAGGATATCAAATAAAGAGAAATTGAAAATAAAATGGCGGCGGATTCCTTAATGGAGTCATAAAGCGTTCGCATTGTGACAACTATATGATGCCTGAAAAGGATATGATCAGAGTATTGTAGTTGCAAGTTGAATAAGAAACATTTTATTTTTATACTCTTTAGCCGCCTATTATTTTTTTAAAGACAAATAGATTCAAATTCCCTGTTTATATAATTGCTACAGGAACTAGTTTGTAAAGCTTTTTAATAAATTTTAATCTATAAAGAAGATCAAAAATTAAATGCAGACGGTTTCCGATTTACGTAATTCCGACCTATTGATTCGGAATTATAAAAAAAAAAAATCCGTCGGGGTCTACCTTGAGTGAAATTAAAAAACACATTATTGAATGTCCCGGTTTCGAGAATTAAAGCCAAGAAATTTAAAAAAATGAAGTAGACACGGATAAAAAAGCAAACGAAAAATTCAGATCTCACTTAATTCCAATTGACAATAATGAAAAAAAAAAGTAAGTAACGGATCATAATCTTCTAAAACATAAAGTATTGAAATAAAACCACTTCTCCATCTTAGAAACATCAGATCTATATTTCAGCCCAATGACGGGTCTTCTTCGGGATAAAAATTAAATACAGGAAAATAAACAGAAAAGAAACATCTTCCTGTATTTAATTTTTATCCCGAAGAAGACCCGTCATTGGGCTGAAATATAGATCTGATGTTTCTAAGATGGAGAAGTGGTTTTATTTCAATACTTTATGTTTTAGAAGATTATAAAATTATCGTGAGGATGAGATAACGGATCATATTATTTATGTAACATATTTTTTTTTTCCATTTAATGGAATAAAAGAAAATAGATGTCAGACGTTATTTGAGCCGTTGATTTTGAAAATGGGGCAAGTCCGTATTAAGTTATTGTTGGATAATTATGGTTTGGGTTTGGACAAACAATTAATATCATTGACCAAAATAAATTTACTAGTAAAAAATTCACACTATTATTTACACATATGATTGTGAATTGATGAAAAACAGAAATTTTAAGTTAATTTCTAATGAAAATTAGCTGTAACATTTTTTTTTTTACAAAATGGACTTGCCCCACTTTCAAAATCAATGGCTCATTTTTTTCATTTATAAATATTTCATAATATGTAAGTGATGTTGTTTTTTGTTATGACCACTGTAATAAAATATAGAAATTTACGTGTGCGCATAGTAATTAAAAAAATTGCGGGGAGCCAACACACAATTAAACAAGTTAAAAAACATTATATACAATTAAAAAGCTCACAACCGGTTTCGCCTCCAATACGAGGCTTTGACGAGTGACTTTTTTTTTTAACTCGATTAAATTTCTTTCATATTTCTAGTCCTAATATACTGTTAAGTGGTTGTATTTTTTGTAGCTAGTATCGTAATTCAAATAATTTAAAATAAAACTTAAATTTTTTACCTAGATAAAATAATTCATCAAGTCAATTTCAAAGCCCATACACCTGAATATTTTGCTAACTTATTTAATAAAAAAATTATTAAACACGACCAAGGTTTCAGTTACTTGTGGACCGTAACTATTTTCAACTTGTGGACTTGAAAATAGTTACGGTCCACAGTAACTGAAATCTTGGTCGTGTGTGTAATATTTTTTTTATTAAATAAGTTAGCAAAATATTCAGGTGTACGGGCTTTGAAATTGACTTAATAACTATGAACAGTACACGTAAAACCTTATTTGTTTATAAAATAATTCATTTCGACTCTTATATATGATTTTATTCTTTTTCTTTTTAGGTGAGTACTGGATATTTTCTTTCCCCAAAGATCTTCATTAAGGTAAAAATATATTTTTTTAAAGTTACTTGTATTAGTAAAGATTAACAATGAGCGAGGCTTAAAAGCTAATAATGTTGTTAGACTAGTAAATTTCGAAAATTTATTAGTGGCTGTCTTTGGCCAGATGCAATTATGAAAATTAATTAAGCGACAGTAATTTTCAGTTTTGTACTGTCGAGCTTATTTTTCTTGTGTAAACTTCGAAACATTTCTATAAGAGAGGATAACAGCAACCTTTTCAAGTAAGATTTAGTTAAGTAAATTTATAGTATTGTTCTGTTGTTCTGATTCTATATAATTTAGCCTTTGTCATCAATCAATTTTGTTGAATGATGTGAAGGAAAGAAAAGAAAGTTGTAACTACGGAAGACGTAGAGGAACCAAAACGATTTCGCACCCCGAGCTGTCACCGGGGAGAGACTGGGACGGTCGTTTCGTCCTCAACCAGACAAACTCCACCGATGTCAGACTCAGAAGGTGCGAACAAATAAGAATCCCACTCCCGGAAGTGGGACCCTATAAAAGCAAAGCGTAACCAAAAATACATAATAATAGAAAAAATGTCAAATCCTTGTCCTGTATTCCGCTAGGCTCAAAAGGAATTTGTCTAAAGCATAAAACAAAGCTTTTTAACTTACCAGTTTAAGTAATAACAAATTTTACGTGCCTCGTAATTCAATAAAATGGTAACTACGGAACCAAAAAGATTTCAAACCTCGAAAAAATTTCGCTTTTTGATTCAGTCTATTGATCCTTTGTTTATAAGCAATATAATTTGAAAATTTAAGATATAATATGGCAGTGTTGATACGCTTTCGTTCCCAAGGAAAACACTTTTCGTTTTTTACCCTTAAAAACACTACAGAAAGATTATGAACTGAAGGTAATAAAAAGGAAAGTGGCAAGAACTGGATCGTGACCGGAATTCGATCAGGGGAATACAATTGAAAAGCTTAAATCATCCGCTCTAATCCCTTTCCTTAGCACGTTGTAATTTACTTCAATAATTACACTATTGGCAAAGATTCGGCTGTAAAATCATAAAATTCAGAGGAAAGAAATCATATCTTTTCTCTGAATCGTTAAACAATCATTTTCATCGGGAGAGGATTTAAAAATATTGAGACTTACTGCTTTATTAGTAGAAGTTGGTTAATTAACAACAATAGTTAGAAACATATTAAACAAATCAATTTTCACTGGGAAAATGAATTACTGTGCTATTTTCACTTTTTAACCAGACTTACTTTACTCTGTCTTTTCAGTTTCATTCTGACCTCAAGGCTTAACCTCGCTCTGATTAAGATTCTTTTTAGTCTGTTGCTTCTTCTGACTTAAAATCGTGACACGTGACTTTTGTTGCGTCACATTTTACTTAAAATTGTCCTTATATAATGCAACGTTGAAATGAGCACAATGTTGAGCTAATATTTTTTTTAAAGTCTTTTCAGAGACTACACTTCAGTGTCGTTGTTGTTCTAGTTGTTAAAGGCGATTCCGCGTATCTCAAAATGCTTGTTTGGATTTCAAGACCATTCTTTAGTTAAAAGAGGCAGCGTTTGTTAGTTAGTTATTGTCATGGCATTCACTTTAACATTGACGCTGTACATTTTGATGTGGATTCACACCAGAGCCGGGCTCCGTTATTTACGACTGTCCTCTGACAACTGGAATGTCTCTTTCCGGTGAATTATCCTCCTACACTCGGTTCTGTTCACAAAATCATTGTTTTCCATCTCGATTATCGAGCCGCTGTCCAGAGCAGGTGCCCAGCTTACTGATGCAAGAAGATGTCGAATGATCGGCGACACTCAGTTTTCGTGAGATCATCAGTGAAATTTAAGTTCATTTGGTGACTTTGTCGGCGAATCTTATTCAAGTTCCGAAACCTGCAACCAAAAATACTCTCTGATTCTAATAAAAACAAAAGTGCATTTTTTACAAAAATACTGTTAAGAAAACATGGTTTGTCATGAAAAAGAATTGATCTCGATTTCTTAAAAAAATACAGTAGTTTGTGTTAATTAAAAGAAACAGGACTTAAAAAACAGAAAATAAGGTGTAAATTAAATACCTTAAACATATTTTTTTAAAACTTTCCTTTTGTGTTTTTATTTTAAAAAACACCGTGAATTTCTTTAACTAAAAAAAATGTAATTTTGGGATCAGTTAAATCTGTACTAACTTTCAAAGCCTTAGCTAAAGTACATGCTCAGCATTTAAAGGACTGTCTTTAAATTTTAATTTCGTTTAAGTTATATCTTAAAGTTCAAGCAAATGGGCTCTTCAGATGATGAGTGTTGAAATTGCGAAATGACCTGCCCGTTAAGGTCGCACATTAGAAGTATTTTTTTTTTTTTCGAAAAATCAAAAAAGAAAAAGAGAAAGATCTCATTGTAAGCTGAGCAGAATTAATATTGTAGCCATTAGTAGTTTTTCTAAAATGTTTATGACTTTTTTTTTTTTTTTTTTTTAATGGACATGGTAACAACTAATTCTTAATTGTAATTTACACAGTAGAAAAGAGGACGCCGAGTTGGATACCTTGTTAACAGAGGAGAGATACTTGTTATCCAACATTTACTAAACGTAATAAAGAATTTTAGAAATCAGTTCCTTCAAAAGGTGGGGGGGTGGTCAGTTGGTCCCTAAGCACCGGGACCCGGGCTGAGTCTTAACCAGAAAAAAAAAATATATGTTTAACACTTTTAGATTATTTATTTTTTTTGTAATTAAGTTTAGGCTACATTTTATTTAAACTATTTTTCTGCTTTAACCGTTTGTTAACAGAGCTATTCTGTATTACAATATTTAATTATCAATCGAGAACCTCCTCTATACTTATTCAATAACGCATATCGTGTTCACGGTTATCTGCAAGAATATCTTCCGGATAAGCCGTTCTCGCATGTAACCGTGAACACGACTTCCTTACACTACTTGAGCTTCCGTTTTCACTAAACCTAAGTTCTTGTTTCTTTATGCCATTTTATAATTGAAAAATATTCAATTTTTAAAATTAATTACAGAAATTGTAAGAAATAAATAACAAATATGGTTGACTTAAGATTGTAATAAGATTTCCCCGGACAAATTTAGGTTGCATTTTCTTTAAAGTAAATATTGTAGATAATAGTGTAGGATACAAAACTAGTGAAATTTTAAACAGAAAAAGTAGATATCTCAAAATAATGTTAATAACTATGTGGGGCCTATTAGAAAGCTACAAGAAAATGTTTCTTTTGTTTGATTTTTTCTTTTGTATTTATCTTCAACAATCACAACTTTTGAGAAAATATCTGCACAGAAAATATGGAAAAATAAAATAAAAATAAAAAAATCTTTTTATATGTTACAGTTTTATTTATGTTTCAATAATTTCAGGGGATTTCGCAAGTTACATCTGAAATGTTTTTTTTTTTTTTAACTTTAGTTATCGTTGCTTATCATAATTGTTATAATAAATTAGTTTTTTTTTATGATTTTTAAATGATAATTAACCTTAATATGCAGCAATAAAATAATGCTTTTAAACGTTTGTAAAAATATTTCTCGATCTCTGAATTCAGTTGAAACTGTTAAATTCTATAAAACATTATATTTATCCTATGAATAGTAAAATCTTTTTTTTTGTTGATAGATTTGTTTATTTGCTTTTTGAAAACATTCGTCAATAGTAAGGTAATTGTTAGTTTTACTTCTGATTATTAGTGATGAGCCGAGTGCATCTGGTCAAATTTCGGTATCCGATCTTACCGGCGTTTCCGGTAGCATTACCTGTCGCTATGTTTTTTTTTTCTTTACTTTATTATTTTCGTTGTCGTTTTGGTTGAAAAGCTAGAGCCGCTATTTTATTAGATGCTATCTATAGGGATGTAGGTGGTCCAAATTGCCCAATTAGCTGATAGTTTTTAGGGTCAGTTTTGATTGTATTATGCAATATAGGGTTGATTATGTTACAAGTGAACGATTTGTAACCTTCACAAAATTACGAAAATCCTCGATGCGGTCATGTTCTATCTGATAACCCTTATTTCAAACTACTGTCTTGCATCGCAATTTCCATTCCAAAAACTCCTTCTCAGAGAATTCGTATCAGTCGCTTCCCATTCCTCTCTACAGACTTTCCACAAACAGTCCAACGAACATGGTCGCCTACTTCGAAGGGCTCGTTTTAATAACCCAAACACGCAAAAGTCCATCGGGGATGCATTTGGGGATTGGACATGGGATATCAGAAAAAGGAATTGCATGGGTTCTTGTTCATGGGTTTTTAAGTAATCCACTTAAAGGTCGACTTAGAGATGTGAAGTTTTGTCTTAGTGCACCCAAACTTGATTTATGTCTGGTCCAAACAGGAAAGGAATTGTTTTTTGCATTATATTTGATCCAGCACGTTTCTCTGATAGTAGAGACAGTTAACTGTGACGTTGTTGGTCATCTTACGAATTTTCTCTTATAACAGTATCCAGCGTTGATCATGAAACCTCTCGGAAAACTTTCCTTACATTTTTGATAATTTTTGTTCATCCCTTGGGCAGTAATATATTGCTCTGGGACTGATACAGTCACTTAGATACAAATCGGTCTCGTCTAAAGTCACAACACATTACCATTTATCGCCGGAAAGATAGCACTCGTATAATTTTTCAGCAAATTAATACGTGGCTCTGAAATATGCTTCGGCAGCAGGGGATTTGTGTCATTTAACCAGTTGCAGTTTCTAGTGAAAAATGTTGTGTACCATTGACTGAGAGACCCCTACTTGTCTTGGAACAAACCTTTGTATTTTTGGCTTCTGTCCCGTGACGAGGCACTTCACTTTAACAACATATCCGAAGTTTGGCGAGATCCGGATTTCTGCCTTGAGGGTCCTGGTTCGTCCAACGTTTGCCGGATTTTCTTTTTATTTAATACGTTGCTCACCCTTCCTTTGGAAAATTTCAATCCCCCGGTTTTGCACATGCTTGTAATCGCAGAATAAGAAAATTTGGCGTCGGAAAGGACAGTAATACAGCTCTTCCAAAATCGGTCTATTTTCTGTTGCAAGGTAACCGACATACTATAATCAATTAATGTTCATTTATTTTTCAATGCTAATTAAGTTTTGTTATTTACAGCAATTAAAATTTTAAATTTCCTCTGTTGTTCTTTTTGAAAAATTACCAATGTATTTTTACTGTTTGTTTAGGTATTACATACACTATAAGAAGAGAGAGAGACAGTGAATGCTGTTATGTTGTTGGCTATCGGATATCATTTCATGTTTTTCCCTTTCTTCTTCCTTTCAAATCCAATGAGAAAAAGTGACTGTCAGAATCGGAAGATCTCTTGTAGGCTATGTTTTTTCCCCCCTCGCTCTCTATTGAAATGGTAACCTGATATCTCTATTCTTTATCCCCATTCTGTTGGAGGAATCTATTTGTCTCTTGCATTGGATATTCTGTTGACCCACCAACTCAGTAGCGGCCTCGTTTTCAAATCCGTTTTTGGGTAAGAAGCAGAGCACTCGGAATGAACAAACACTTCGGAAGGAAAGGCTTTTTTCCCTTCCACTTTTTTCTCTTTCCACTCTTTCCGTTCGTTCTTGGCATCCGTCAAATTTATCAGCCTCTTCCCTTCTTTCCTTCTGTTTTATGCATTCCTTCAGTATAACTCAAATAAAATAAATCCAGCTTTTGTATTTTGTATTCATTTCGAAAGCCACTCTTTATTGAAAAAGTAAAAACAACAAAAACTCAAAAAGCTTCAACTTATATAATTGGCTAAGTTCCTCTGTCTGTCTGTCTGTAATTCGATATAATTAAGCTATTAAGATAGATCCAAGGCTTCTCAATGGTACCATTGAATCAAGGGTACTCAAATTGGATGAAATATTAGTTCATTTTGTCATTCCATGTTGTTTCCATGAAATTTTATCCTTGGGAACTGACCTAGATAACTGAAATTCTAACAAAACATACGTTCAAAGCCAAATAATTTTGTTACCACTGCACCCATTTTAATGAAATTTGGCATACTTAGTTTTTTACGCTGATTTTGAAACTCACAACCAGTTTTGTCGTAGAAGCTTCGTTCATAAGTTAGCGCAGTATTTAGATTACAAAGGTGAGTTTTAAATGCCTTTCGGCGTTATGAGTCAAAAATATTCCATTCCATTCTTACTTTTAGTAAAATTTATTTACAAGGACAAACTTTAGATATGGTTGGTATTTATTTACCAGAGCCTGTTTTTAGTCGTGGACAGTTATATGTTGCTATTTCTCGAGCACCTCGTGCTTGCGACGTCAAAATCAAAATTCTTGACCGAATAGATCAAGGACATCTGATAGAAGGATCTGATGCTGTTTAAAAATGTAGTTTATAAGGAGATATTTACTTTATAGTTGATATTGGATAATAAAATGATTTTCCAGATTTTTTTATGCATGTCGTCCGACAGGCTTTGCTGCTAGTTCTGAAATGAAATTAATCATTACCGATACGTAAACCTTAAAATCCTAATAAGGATTTTTTAGATTACAACTTTTTTACGTGTGTTAACATTAAGTCAGTAAATACATAATCATTAAGTCATCACTTCAAGCTATCTTCATTAAAAATTCAAATATATATACAATTATTGGTTAATTTTATGTCAATAATTGTATGTATATATATATATATATATATATATATATATACAGGGTGTTTCAAAAATACACGGCATAATTTCAGGTATGTATTTCCCACATGTAGACAATCAAAATAGTTCATTACAACATACGTCCGGAAATGCTTCATTTCCGAGTTATGGCCTTCACAACATTGAAAATCACCGGAACGTTTTTCGTTCCGCCGGTCGTTGCCATTACAGAAGATGTTCAAAATGACCACCTCCTGCTTGAATACAGACCTCACATCGATGTCTCATTGAACGTTTTTCTTTCCGCAGGTCGTTGCCGTCAAAGGACACATTAAGAGGGCACTCTGACAGATCATTCCGAGGCGAAGGTTAAATTCAGTGGTGTGTTTGGCGTTCGACTGTGTGTCATGTACACAAATCAGGAGCTGGCAGAGATGCACTTCATGTACGGTAAGGCAGACGGCAATGCTGCGCTGGCTCGTCGTTTGTACCAGGAGAGGTACCCACAGCGACAATGTCCAGATCGGAAGACATTTGTAAGTCTCCATCACCGTCTGTGCGAGTATGGAAAATTTCACTCTCCTGGATTGGGAAGGGGACGACCAAGGTCTACAACTCCAGAAGAACAGGAGGAGATTCTGGAGACTGTGAACAGAACTCCTTCTGTCAGCACACGAAGGTTAGCGTTGCAAGTGAATGTTCCCCATACGACTGTCTGGAGACTGCTGAAAGAGCATCAATTGTATCCTTATCATTTGCAACGTGTACAGGCGCTGTCACCAGCAGATTACCCTGCACGAGTTAGGTTCTGTCAGTGGTTCTTGCAGCAGTGTGCTGCAAATCCGAACTTTCCTGCCTTAGTATTATTTACAGATGAAGCACAGTTCACACGAGATGGCATAACAAATTTCCCCAATCAGCATGTATGGGCGTATGAAAACCCAAATGCAACTGTTGTATCTCATCACCAGGTGCGGTTCTCCCTCAACATGTGGGCCGGTATCATTGGTGATCGATTAGTTGGACCCCATGTACTTGTAAACAGACTTACGGGGCAGGCGTACACAAACTTCCTGGAAAACACCATACCTCATGTTTATGACGACACTCCACTGATCGATCGTCAGCACGCTCACTTCTTGCATGACGGCGCTCCTGCACACTTCAGTCGTACGGCTCGCCGGTACTTGGATCGAACGTTTCCTGATCGATGGATAGGTAGAGGTGGCCCAATTGCTTGGCCTCCACGCTCACCTGATCTGAACCCTCTCGATTTCTACTTGTGGGGCCATTTAAAATCATTGGTTTATTCGTCTCCGGTGCCTGATTTGGAATCCCTTCGGAATCGAATTGTGGCACGTTCTGAGGACATACGCAACATTCCTGGAGTGTGGGATCGTGTTCGCAGGTCATTGAGACATCGATGTGAGGTCTGTATTCAAGCAGGAGGTGGTCATTTTGAACATCTTCTGTAATGGCAACGACCGGCGGAACGAAAAACGTTCCGGTGATTTTCAATGTTGTGAAGGCCATAACTCGGAAATGAAGCATTTCCGGACATGTGTTGTAATGAACTATTTTGATTGTCTACATGTGGGAAATACATACCTGAAATTATGCCGTGTATTTTTGAAACACCCTGTATATATATATATATATATATATATATATTTGAATTTGAAGAAACATCTTATCTTAAGTGAGTATTAATTAATTAATTATCTTATTTTTTTAAAAATGAATGTTTCTTTGTTTGTTTGTCCTGTATGCGTTCCTATACCATTCATCAGATTGCGATGAAACGATAGTGAGTTGTTGTGCGCACATCCGCGAAGGTTTCTGAATTAGTAGAACCATTTTACAATATCTGGTGCGCCAGGCGTTTAACAGATGAGTGTATATTTCCGGTTTCAACGAGTTTCCGTGCGACTCACATTTGCAATGACCATCAACTAAGCACAGGGACAACACATGGACAGCTGTAAGTGGCCTGCTCACGCGTCGGAAAACCTTCCGATTATTCGGAAATCATTTCAGTAAACAGAATTAAAACACAAACACTTTCTTTTTTTGAGTGGCATTGCAACGCATTCCAGGTACAGCTAGTTTAAAAAAAAAAAATGGAAAAGTTGTACTGTTTGTAATTATTCAGTGTTATAATTTGAATATAAATTTAGGCTTTTTTTGTTTTTGAGGTGTAGTCATGACTTAAAACAAATAAAAAAAATAAGAAGTAACATTTTAAGATAATAGGCTTGAAGTTCTTCTTGTTGATCAATTTAAAAATCTAAATAAAAATAAAGGAAACCTCAACGGTGTATTGTTTCTATCCAACATTTTCACGTTTTCGTTATACATTTTTATAAACAAATGTTTATACATTTTGAGAACATCTTCTAATCAGCTACTTAAACTTAATCGGTATGCGAAGCCAAATTAACAAAAAGTTTTATTAACTTTCTTATATTAAGTTGCCGATAAAATTCCAGTTTTTTTTTTATCGATAAAGTACTTAGATTAATATGTAGTTTACATTCCTTGAAAACCAACTTTTCAAAGATCAAATTATTACGAAATGGTTTTTGAGAGCCTGACTGCTCAAATGATTGTGTAACTTTTCCATCTTTCTCTTTCAGATTAACTAATCATTTGTAAGATTCTTTTTGTTTGTGGGCTAATGGCAGACTAGGTTTAAAGAGGTTAAAAAGGCCTGAAGTTCGTAGTTGATCAGTAGTTTACTGTTAGTTATTTAGGATTCAGTTACTTACTGTTATTTAGGATACAGTTACTTAAAGGGCCTTTAACAGGGGTCTGTAAACACACAAATCTTAAAAACAAATACCGTACATGCTCCAATAAACGCCGAGGCTCTTATTGTCGCCGGTCTCTAATAATCGCCGGGCTGCAGGGGAACACGGCCAAATAGTAGCCGGTCTCTAACAGTAGCCGGGTCTTTGATATTTGCCTGCCGGTATTAGTGTAAGCGTCCGTATTTTTATAGTCGTGCATAATACCTTACGGTACATTGCCTTACAAAATGCCGCCGAAACGGTCATTTGACATTGCCTTTTAAGATTCGCGCGGTGGAATACGCGAAAGAAACTTCCGGTGAGGCGGCCGCCCTTCATTGCGGATTCGGACGAAGAATAGCTTCGAAAGGCACAGAAAGACATTGCCATTTCTCTTTAACAGTCTTATGTAACATGTGAAATTCAAATAAAGTAGTTGTTTGTAAAATTAGCCGGTATTTATGTGTAAAAAATTGCGTTATGAAGGTTTTTGTTAATAATGGCCGGCCTCTAATAGCAACCGGTCTCTATTATGCGCGGGGAGCCGAGGCTAGTTTTGCCAATAAACGCCGGGGGCCTCTATTGGAGCATATATGGTACTTAAAAAAATAAATTTTTAAAATATGAAATTTGATGTAGATCAATGAATTACTCTTTGATTTTTGTTAAGGATAATTTGGCCCTTGACTGGTAATTACCCATACTTTGGTTTCTGATTACTAAGTTCTAATCTCAAGCGTAGAATTTTATCAATGAACGAAATGTAAAGCTTAATTCATCGTTTAGTTAGGCACCAGCACAGTTTGTGAAGAGTCTTAAATAATGGCTACAAAATAAAATTTAATCAGAACTGGTCCATAACATTGAACTTGAAATATAAAGTTTATAATTTCTATTTATGTTTACTTCTATTTTTTTTTTAAATTTATGTTTGGGTTGTGACTTTTTACGTCATCTAAAGCGACTCTTGAAACGTTCCCTTACATATAGATTCTAAAATCTAACCAGATCTAGATATTTTAAATTTAAGGCGCCGTAGATTATTTTTCAGTTATTTAGGTTTCTGAAGTTTCGTAGGGATCTGTTAATTATTTTTGAAGTTATCGCGCCCACAAAATTCTCAATAATATCACATACACACCACACTCAAAAAATCAGCCTAAATTCCTTGTAGGGAGCAAATGATGTTAATTTCCGTTAAAATTGGAACATGGATGCCTAGTATGATTAATTTGCTATTTTGTGTATAAGTTGTAGAAAGCATGAAACGATTTATTAGGAAAACAAATATTTTGTATGCGAAGACGTTTGCCTGATTAATTTACTTTCTCGTTATTAAGGTATGGAGAAAGTATCAAACTCTTCAGAATACAACTTTGAAGCTCTTTAGAAGACAACTAGTTCATTTGGATTATGAGGTTATTAAGAGATTAAAAAGTTTATGATAATGGCCATTAAACCATTGATGTAATTCTTTTCCAAAGCTAGCTAGTTCCCTTCTTAATTAAATGTCTATATTCAAATGTTAGAAAGTTCATAAAATGTAAACAGTTTCATCTAAGTTTCCTTCTCAGTATTTACCCCCTTGGGTCATTCCGTTTTTCAGAGGCCTTCGGTAAAGATTCGTTATCCTAATAGGCCTCACTATATGCAAGGTAGGCATTGATGCAGGGCGAGTTCTTCACTAGGTCTTGTGCAGGTCTTTCTCCCTAGCCGGCCTTGATGGAAGCCTCTCGCCCAGCGGCGATCGTTAAAGGTCATCATTTCTGAAAATTTTTTCTCTAGCACAGTGTTTCCCAACCTTTTTCGAGTCGCGATCCCCTTTTCTAATACCAATTAATCTGCTACTCCCTTCACTTTTGCATAAAAAGGCATTTTTAATGAGATAAAGAATACACATTAAAAATATGTTTTTCAGAATGTATTTCTATCTTATATTTAATTAACCTGATATTTAATGCGGATATTTGTACTTGCATTTGGGAACCAGCTTCAAAATTCTGATTAAATTTGATACAGTGTTATAACAATATACGTAATGTAGCTTACAGAACAAAATATGGCTCCCTCAACGTTAAGTCTATTTCTTGCCTTAGTTTTGATAATAAGAAGAGTTGAAAATCCACTCTCTCAAATGGAAGGCAAATGGAAGTAAAGCTCGAAAGATAAGCGTGATGATACGACTGATACACCAGAACTGATTCAGCAGAAAAAGGAATTTTGATATTGAATTTTACATCACAGAGAATATTTTTTCATTTATCAAAAATCAGTGTTACAACCTTGTCCTCCAAATGAAAGTTGGCCGGCGGAAGTTTGAACTGCGCAGGTTTTCCGGTAGCTGATCAATTATTTTTTCCTGTCAAAATGGACGACGGCGCCGCGTCTGTTCTCACTGAGAAAGTATAGTTAACTTATAATAGGCTAACGTTTAATTATTGGAGAAGTTATAATTTAGAAAAATACTTGTTTATTTAGAGAATTTCATTTATAAATTATGTCTCTCAGATTTTAGGTTTGGGAAGTATCCCTTCACAGGAGACAAGTATTTCTCTTGCTTGACGACGAAGAGTCCTTCCAGGCTTTTTTTCCGCTGCCATGCTGATAACGCAAAATAAAACTTCTCTCTAACATTTAGCATTATTTCAATACTAATCGCTAATAATATATATTTTAATGATTTATAAATACAATTCCCTTTTGATAAGTAACCAGCGATTAGCAGAAGGGCAGATTCCTGTCATAAGATCAGACGGAAGTGCCTGACCAGACTAATCGATGCTATATGCGCAGATCTCACAAAAACAGGGCGGCCAACTCTCATTTGGAGGAGAATAGTAGAATATTGCAGTGTAGCCATACTGAGATAAATATGTGTTGAAAACCTTCGTGGGGAAATTCCTACAAAAATAATTGCACCTAAAAATAACCGCGGCGACCCCCATGTTGGGAACCCAGACTCTAGAGGTTCATTTCCGCAGCTGGCCTAGGTTGAGGCCTCGGTACATTCCTACTTCCCAGAGATCTTTTAGTAAAGGATCGTTTCCTCGGCGGGGTTAAAGTATTGTTTCTCCATTCACCTTGCGTTCATTGGGACCACGACCGAATTATCAGCAACAGATATTGTCACACAAATACATCCAAATACATATACACACATAGATAGATATCTAATAAACAAAAGTTTATTTATGATTATAGCTTTAATTTCCATCATTTCATTATATTCATTTCCATTGAAATTGGGAAATAGATATTTAACATGATTAATATCCTTTTAACAAATAAGTTTTTAAAAATTAAAATACTTTGATATATATTGCATGTCTCTTTTGCTTCATCGTTATGTTTTATCTCATTACTTTCGTATGGAGAAAGCGAAAGAGTAAACAATAGTTAATTTCACTATTTGCTTTCAATGAAACTTTTAATCGATTTCTGTTTAAAGTTTCTGGTGGATAGAAAAGGTTTGCAATTGAAAGTAGGAGGAAGCCCCATAGGAAATGAAATAAAATCATACAAAATTGATTCCATCAAAATTGTTTTTCATCTATGTTTTCGAAAAAAAAATTATCTTTAATTTGAATTATCAAAATGAGAAATAAGCTTATAATTTAATGTATTACTAACTTATTATTAAATTAATAATATATTAACTATTATTTTTAGAATTTGTTAACTTTCATTATTTTTAGAGGTGAGGTTTAAACTATTCTACAGAAATTCTAAATATTTTTATCAGTGACGAACAACAGCATCAGGGTTTTCTTAAAGCATATTTTTTTTGTTGAAAGTTCTGAACTCCCTTCTCTAGTTTTTCAGTAGCTTTTCTTTCTCTGCTTCTTATCATATCCTCCATTGTTCTTTTTCCATTTTCACACTTCGCTTTTGTTTTTTCGTTGTTGAGCTTTTTGTTTTTTCTTTTCCTTCGTTTTCCTTTTCTGTCAAGGCCTCTCCGATATCAGAGACTGTTTTACTTCTGAAGTTCCGTCAGATCGATGCTAGAAAGAAAGAAAAAAAAATGCCTTCTTCCTCCTTTTCTCTTAATTTTTTTTTCTTTCCCCCTCACTCCCATGAAATATATAAGTTTTTCCACTCAGTCATTTCGATTTGAGTTTTGCCAGCGAATTAAGGATTTTCTTTCGGCAAATGCCGCTTGAAAATCCACTTTGGGCGATTGGGAGCCACAATTCCTCTGGAATCTCCAATTAAATCCACCCACACCAGTTTTCCGAAGCCACCGAATGAAATTCAACTAGCCATAAAAATGCCCAATAGATTTTTTTTTCCCCTTTAAAGATTGTTTTTTAGAGATGAATGGATTTTACAGGGTTTAGAGAATTTGAACAACCGTTATTAAAGAAAGGAAATAAATACGTTTAGAAAGGAGTTGAATTGAAAACCTAGGAACGACTAATGTTTTATGTTGAAAATAAAAAAAATATGTATCGATGAACAAAAATGTTATTCTCTCACTTTCACAGAAGAGTGCTTTCAAAACTGTCGCAATTTCTGACGTATTGTTTACCATTGAATTGCTGACCAGCGATAGACATTTTTGTCTCTAATCCTATTGGGAACAGTCACTTTATTCTCTATTTTAATAAAGCCGCCTGGAAATCACATTCCAAAAAGATTAAATTTGATACAGTGTTATAACAATATTCGTAACGTACCTTACAGAACAGAAAAAGATTAGAAAATTCGTTTTATTTTTAATCTTTTTTTTTTTGTTCTGAAAGGTACATTACATAAGAAAGATAGAAGTAAAGAAAAGCTATTTATTTTATCATATAACTAGAATTCAGTTCAATGCTAAGTTAGGCGTATGTAATTAAATAAATTTCCTACGAAGAAGCAATTTCATGATAGATTAAGTGATAGCATTGAAGGAGTCTTAGATTCAAAGCTAAAGTCATTGCACGCCGACTTTTATTAAGTCAGTTCACAAACATAAACGTTTAATTTTTTAATCTAAACAAGAATACAGTTTTAATGTAAGTAATATCAAGTAAGTCATAAGTCTTCACTTTGCTCTAATTCACTTTTATCCAAATTTGGGATTAATTTAAGTAATTATTATTATTATTATTTTATTTTTTCCATAATTAGAAATACAGTTAAAATTAAAACTGAAAAATGTGTGATTAACATAAAAAAATATAATGAGGCAACACATATTTAAAGATTAAAAATTTTTAATGCATTAAAAGGATTAAAATACTACAGTTTCAGCTCACCTGCGAGGCAATGGCAAGTGAGGCTAATAATTCAATTAAGCAATTTAACGTGCGTGAAGTGTAATTATCATATTTAAAAAATATATTTTTATTTAAAAAACTTTTAACACATTAAAAGGGTTAAAAATACTACAGTTTCAGCTCACCTGCGAGGCAATGGCTAATAATTCAATTAAGCAATTTAACGTGCGTGAAGTGTAATTATTATATTTAAAAAATATATTTTTATTTAAAAAACTGTTAACACATTAAAAGGGTTAAAAATACTATAGTTTCAGCTCGCCTGATAGATCACTTGCCAACGGCTCGCAGACGAGCTGAAACTGTAGTATTTTAATGCTTTTAATGTGTTAAAAAATTTTAATCATTAAATATGTATGGTGGTCTCATTATATTTTTTAAATATGATAATTACACTTCACGCACGTTCAATTACTTACTTTAATGGAAAAAAATGTGTGCTTTTTAAAGAATGTTTCAAATTCTAATCGAGAACTTCAAGAATTGTCCAAATTAAAGTCGTAAATTATGTACTGCTCCAGACAGTGCAGTGTTGTTGTTGTTTTTTTTTGTATTAGAAGCCCAAATTGCTTTTTTTGTAATTCCAGCAAATAGTCTCTACAACATAGATTACTGGGTTACTGTAAAGGCACCCAGTGCCACCAAAGGGATGATTTGATATTTTTTTAGTTATTTAGTTCTGTATCTCTGAGTATCCTTATAGATTATTACAAATTCAGTTGCATTATGAAAATACCTAAGTGAGATGCTGTTGTGAAATTGTGTAAATAAAGCAAAATTAAAAAAAAAAAAATCAAATTTAGAATTTTATTATAGATTTACCCTAAAATCTTAATACACATTTTGTTTTAAAGTAGCCTACCGTTGAACATATATCGTAGAAGAAAAATATTTAAAATGAAAGCTTTAGGACGGGATTGTAAATTACATGAAATATCTCAGAATATATTACTTAGGGTAAGGTAAGATATATTTGTAATATTTTATTATAAAGTTCAGTATTCCTACTGATGGTTCAAAGGCAAACAACGAGTAAGACTCCACATGTTTAGATAGTACTTTGTACTATAATATTCTACGAATAATTTGTTTTGTCTATAAAATGTGTTAAATAAGCTCAATGCATGCACAGGTAATTTCGTGATAGAAGGAAGTTAAGTTCGCTATAATACTTTAATGATTAAAATCGTTCGTAATGTAAAGACAGATGATTAATAGTGAATGCAAGAACAAAATAACAGTAAACTGAAACTAAGAACTGCATTTTTGCAGCGTCTAATAAATTCTAATCTCTAAGCATAGAATTTTTACCAATAAACGCACTGCAAAGTTTGATATATCATTTAGTTATGCACCGGCACAGTATTTGTGAAGCATCCTAAATAATGACTACAAAACAAAATTTAATCAGAACTAATCTAATAATTCTCAGAATGAAGCAACACTACTTTGTAGCCTATGTAGAATGTACAGTTCGTGTCTTCATCAGAGTTTGAATGAGTAGCTCAACCATCGCACATAAACATATCCAAATTATCATCTTGCTTTTGACATCTGACATGTTACGGCACGGTACAAAAAGAACACTGTATCCACTTATCACCTGTCTTATATCAAACATTTTCTTCAAAGTTTTCATCACAAACGCCACATTCCAATCCTCTTTTTTTTTCCCGTTTATTTTTTGATATTTTGAGAGCAAAATCGTGAGGTTGTAGGTTAATTAGTGGAGATCCTGCATTTCAGTAGGTCTGCACACTGATAGTTTTCTAGGTCGACCAACTTGTTTTTTGGTCAGGAAAATTTCGTTCAGACATTTTGCGGAGGAATCTCTTTGTTTTCGTCTTTTGATAACCAATGGATCCTTGATTCTTACAGCAGTTGGAAAGGTTGCAAAGATCACTGGATCAGATGAGTTAGAAGGATCTGTTGTTTCTGGTTCTTGCACGTGGGTTTGGCAGATACCCGGCAAACGCTTCTTATCCGACTGCATTGTGCCAACTGTTAAGTTCGGTGGCGGCGGCATAATGGTGTGGGGGTGTTTTTCGTGGTTCGGCCTAGGATCCGTAGTTCCTGTGACGGGCAACATGAACTCTGCGATGTATGAAGCCATTCTGGACAACGCTGATCTCCCAACTCTGTGGCAACGATTTGGGGAAGGCCCAATTCTCTTCCAGCAGGATAACTGTCCCGTACACACATCGAAGCTGGTGCGGCCGTGGTTTGACGACATGGATGTTCTACATCTTGACTGACCGTCTCAGAACTCCGATCTCAATCCCATTGAACATCTGTGGGACGAAATAAAACTCAGATTACGTGCCCATCCACATCGCCCATTTTCCGTGGCAGGAATCACTTCAGTTGTCTTGGCCGCCTGGAAGAAAGTTCCTGCAACCACCTATCAAAACCTAATGGAGTCTTCCCAGATGTGTACAGGCTGTGTACGTGTATTTGAGACCAAATATTTACTAATGACATCCTAGAACAGCTGTTTCACGCTCTTTGGCGATCATCAGCTAGGAGCAGTCTCGATACACAGGCAAAAATCGTCGGAATCAATGTGGAGTCTTTTTCTTTATTTTTTTTGTCGACAAAATTGACTCGTCTCGGATTGAAGTCGGAAAAATCTGATCACCCTAATAGCCGTCATTATTACGGGTGATCTATGGAAATTAAATATAAAAAGATGATTTCGGGAATTCCTGATAACTCCTGAAAAGTAAGATTTTCCGTTCTCTAATCTCGAAGGTTCAAAGATATCGGGAAAACCCTAAGCCCTCTGTAACCATTAAAACGATTTGAACACTTTTTTTAGAAAGAAAGAAACACCCATGTGATTAAAGAAGTGTTTCGTTAGAGAGAGGAATACAAAAAAATAAAGCAAATCTCATAAACGAAGAAAGATAGAAATATAATAGCAAGGAAAAATATCCACAAGTCGATGAGTTGTTAGAATAAAAATAATGAACTTTTCTTTTTAAATTGAATTTTATTATATTTTTTTTTATTATAAACTTCTAACATAAAAAATTATAAATTTAGTTTTTATAAAGTAGAAATAGAAGACTAATAATTTCATTTAGAATGAAAAAAAAAGTTATGTTTAATTATTAGAAGTATTGCTTGAAAGCGTATTTGTAATATTTAGACTTTTGAATGATAATTTATGATTTCGGCCCTGAATTTATCTGAATTAAAAATTAAAAAGTTAGATTATTATTATTATTAGAGAGAAAAATGAGAGTGAACTGTAATAATCTTTAAACTCTTTATCTGTATACTTTAAATACATTCCTTGTTATTTTCCGTTATTCCATTAGCTTTAATAAAAGATATTATTAAAAGTTTTACGCATATTATAATTTATGCATGGGATTTGGTTTTTTTATTTCAGGCAATAAGCTAATATATTTCATTGGCACTACATGCTTAAACAGTTGGGTGATTCTAACTTTGGTTGGAATAACACTAGAAGCCATAAATACTACTTTACAGGCGCTCTTAAACAAAGAGTGACATTTATTTTGCCTCCAATAATCGCCACAGTTTACAGCGACTGGGCGCCAACGCAATAATTACTTCTTGTAATAAACAAAGCAGAATTCAGTCATTTACTTAAGACCAAGCTGACTTTGTGTTCCCTCAAACGACTTCAACTCCTTCTAATTCGCTGTCTGGACTACCGTGGTTTTTAAATGAGCTGAACTTCTTTCAAAAGGGAAATAACAATGGGGAAAATTTGTATTAGAATTAAAAAAATTACTAAAAAAATTAGTGAATAGACGTTTTAGTGAATTAGTGAATTACAAACTGTAATTTGTAATTCCAAACAAATACAAACTTCATCAACATGTCTTCAATATTTCGTCCTATTTTTCAAGGACTTTCTCAAGATCCATATGTTTAAAACTTAAATAACGAAAAATACAAAAATAATGTGTAGGGATTGTGGGGGTATTTACATAGGAAGTACAGGGAGGACGGTTAGGGAACGAGTGGATGAGCACGTCCGTGCCTACCGGAGCGGAACTAGGAAAATTTCAGATTGGGCGGATCATTGTCTGGATAATGATCACAATCCAGACCCTGTACTTCATCTAATTTATTACGTCACAGATGAATTTAAGAGATTCGCTTTGGAATCTTGCTTAATAAATTGTTGTATATGTATAAATAAAAACAAATCACTTAGAGTTAATAAGGTATCCTTAAATATATTTAGAAAATCATTAACAAAAGATTAAAAAGAATTTTAAAGATTAATTAAAAGTTCACATGTTTATTCACAAATATTTATTTTAAAATTAATTGTTTATTTGTTTTCAGTTGTTTATGATTGTATTGTTTTCAGTTGTTTATGATTATATTTGATTTCAATTGTTTATGATTACATTTGATTTCAATTGTTTAATTTACAATGTAAGATCTCGCATATGAGAGTTTGTTATAATTTGTAATGTTAGGAATGAGAAAAAGGATTTTTCTCTTTCCTTTTATGTTTCATATTTTGTATTTTTCGTTATTTAAGTTTTAAACATATGGATCTTGAGAAAGTCCTTGAAAAATAGGACGAAATATTGAAGACATGTTGATGAAGTTTGTATTTGTTTGGAATTTTAAATGATAATGAAGATAAAGATATGGTTCTGTAATTTGTAATTATTATTGGGTGATTTTTCCCTTATTAATTTTCTATGATGGCTTAGGAGATCACCGTGGATGTTTGACCCAACACGGTATGTTGTCTAATCTTTATCAATGGATAAGAGATTTTTGAAAATTAAATCCTTTCGACACTTGCAGTTAGTCTATATTTGCATTTCTTAAACTGTAGACAGAATTCGGTAAATATGTAATTTTAATATATAGATAAGAGTCTGTAAGTAGATCTTTTAAAATCATTAAACTTTTCATTTTCTGTAGATTTTGATATAAATTGGATTTACATGCAAGGAAGGTAAGGGCTACAAACTCATTATTAGTGACTCCTAAACATTTAGGGATTTTTTAGTTTCATGTTTTGAAACCTTATATTCTTGACTTAACCTCTTATTTCAAGTGTTTCAGCAATGATTCGAAGAAGTAAAAAAAATAAACAAGTGAATATAATTTTGTGTTAAAGCATAAATTTAAGGGCGATCCATATTAATAACAAAAATTAAAAATAATAATAAAAAAGGAAGTATAAAAACATAAGGAAAAGCAATTAAAAAAGGAGGTATATAAAACCTAAGGAAAAATAAAAAAAAGTTAGAAAAAATAAGAAACAAAACAAAACACGTGGACATTGAAAAAAAAAAGATTAGATATACGGATTCGAACCGAAAACGTTCAGTAAATGAGTCCGAGATCTTAAGCATCAAGTTATAGCTGACAACTGAAATGAGTTAGTAACATTTCTAACATT
Organism: Thereuonema tuberculata; assembly: GCA_023159025.1. Lineage (NCBI taxonomy): Eukaryota > Metazoa > Arthropoda > Chilopoda > Scutigeromorpha > Scutigeridae > Thereuonema > Thereuonema tuberculata. Next base: position 7,674,899 of record JAFIDM010000004.1, read on the forward strand.
TAGCTAATAGCGTAAATCCAATGAGAACAATGCCTTTTTAAGAAATATCTAGATTTATTAAATCATTTCAAAAAATCTGGATATTTATTCGGAAAACCTCCTTGAAATAGAAAAGAAAATGTTAATTTGAATATGAATTGGACCTGATCTCGACTCTCTATAACAAAGTATAATATTTACATTTCAGCTTTTGGTTTTTGATGAATTCATTTGGAGTCGTAAAAACTTTATTGAATATGCATTAAAATGATTTCTTAGTTTTATGTGTGTTGTAACGTCCTGTTCTTCTGTGCAATTTGAAACTTTGAAAAAAAAAAAAAATTTCTAGTTTTTTTTTTTTTTTTCTTTACTCTGTTGAACACTATATAATGCATTTTGAAAGAAAGGTGGAACGTATTTTCAGTAGTCCAAGAACACAAACAGAAATAGTGACCGTAATGATTAGGACTAGACAATTTATGACATCTGATTCTTATAGACAGAAAACACGAAATATCTACAGATAAGGTCTCTTGTAGTTCAGAATTAAGTACTCCGAGTTTGCGAATGGTTAGATAAATGTTGTCATGAGAATAGAAATGGTTGTCTTCAAACTACAATGTCAGTGATGGTATATGATACAGATAGATTCGTCTTGTTTAACTGCAGTCTTATCTGCTACACGGCACAGTCTAGAAAATAATATACACTTTGCTTGGCGTGAACGTCGTGATTCTTCCAAACTAAGCAGAAGTTGACTCAAAAGTTTCTAAATCTAAAACAGTGCATAATCTCTTGCTGTGCTGTTTCCAAATTAAAGTGCATTTGTCTTTCTTAGAGTTGACAGAATTGAAAAACAAAATCCTATATCAGTTGTTTTATATCGTCTTGAGACATCAAACACAGAGTTTGCGTCTGCATTACAACGAGATATAGTGGTGTGAAACGACATGGCTTTTGCATGTTCATATTCGTCCTTCAACTTCATCTTTTTGAGCATTCATCTTTTCATTCCTTGTAATATGAACTGTTTTATTTATCCCTTCAAAGACTTTGTCTCGAGAATGCCAAATAGTTCCAATAAGATGTCGTTTTGATTTCAGCACTTGTCTGTTTTTGAGGAATAGTGATCAAATACAGACAAGTGCAGAACTTATTATTCCAAATATTCACAAATCTAAAACTGCATTGCTTTTATATCCTTTATGAAAAATTCAGTCATGCGTGATGCTACACCAAACGATTTGTTTCACTACTAATAAATATGAAACTTTCGTATGTTGCATCATTGTTAGTCAATATTTGATTTCTTTGCACCGAATCCGTCAGTTGTCCACCAACAGAAACAGATTGCTTGAGAACTTTCCGGTTCAGTCCCGAGAGCAACATTACTGATGCGTTTTAAAAAAAAGATATCGACTGTTTGAATCTAATTAAATCAAATCAATACGGTACTATGAAGTGAGCAATTTTTGTAAATTTTATCTTGAAAGCGTGTCTAAGGATATTGCTGAAATGGGGTGAATCTACCCTTTTTTGGGTGCTAGAAAGCGATTTAGCTAGGTCTCGACTTCGAGAAAACTCATTTAGCGGGCAATGAGTTGGCCTGGATACCAGGTTAGTATCTACATTATTCTTACTTTGTTTTCATTTTATTTTATTCTTTAAAAAAATCGTGTTCTGTGCGTTTTTACTTTATCTGTAATAAAATAATAACTTTCCTTAAATTTTTAAAACTTTTTCCTTTCAACGTCGCGTGTATTCACTGCGGAGCTGTCCATTTTCCCGAAAGGGACTTAAATAACCAGGAGATTTGTCTGCGGTGTATTTACTTTATTTTCGTTTTATTTTACCGAGCACTGCTCGATCTTACAAGCAGGGAGGAAAATGCTACATCTGGAAGGATTGTTGCCATTTTATTTAAACTCGTGCATATTTTAGCAAGCAAAAATATGAAAAATTACCAACTGCGCCAACTCGGTGAAGTGATGTAACTAGTAATTGTATCTCCCTATGCAACAATGCAAACATGAACACATCTACACAGCTCTATAATTTCCTTCAGAATTATAGAGCGTCAAGTAGGGCGAAGTCGTTCGGCTATAGTATCTCTTGAGTGTTGTTGGAGCCTGTCCACCCGTATGTTCCAAACATGCTTAATAGGTGAAAAGTCGGGTGAGCTTGCTGGCCATGACAAACGTTTCCGAACGTTTACTTGAATAGATATTACAGACTAATGCGACATGTGTGAGGATGTGCGTTGTCTTACTGCTGTTGTAAGGTAACCTATTAATAAAAGGTGCTGGTGAAGATATATGACAGCCACTGGCTGCAAAATGTCGGTAACATATCGTTGGGCAATTAAAGATCCCTTTATGATGTCCGACCGATTAATGATACCCCACTCCCCACACCATCACATCAATTGTCTCACGCACTGGATGTCTGTCAATTGCTTACTAGCGAGCGATCAGCGATCCCAGAATTCCTTGCGAATACAGCGAATGCTGTGAAATTTTGAAACAATCTAGTTTTTAAATACTCTGGTAAATTCTGATGCAGCAAAGTAATATATTTAAGTGTATTTATTTCTTTTCGAAAGATAATCTCAATACTGCCGGTATTGTAATTGCTCTACGTTCAGATGAAGTGGAGGCAAATTTCTTCGTGGATTCTACGAATTGGCATGACGTCACGAATGGCGTGTTCCAATGCTTCACTCTCATAGGTTTGATCTTTGTCGTATCTGAGTGAAATAGAACATTTCACCCGACCAGATCGAGCGACCAGCAAGAACTGCCACACCTGGTCGCTCATGACCGCTAGTCGACCAACAAGCGCTCTTGCCGTGTTCGCGGCAGGTTGGTGATTCATCCACACTTAAAGTCTGTTAACTGTTAGAACGGCTGTCGACATCTGAGTAAGGGTCTTTACAGTCATTTAGAACAGTGTCCATAGCGTTTGATCAACTAGGGAGCGATAGTAAATTTTATTGAAGGAACCATCAGATATTTTTTTAGAAATAGACGTTCAGTTAACAGCAATCAGAGGAACAATCAGAGTGATTTCACGAAAAGTTTAGTTCTACCCATTGGAATAAGAATCAACAGCAAAAGGATTATGCAAAGACAACAATATAAACTTAGTGTATTATAAAGCAACAAATTATTCAAAAAGAAAAGAACGATAAAGTGTAACAACAAAGAGATATTACATATAGCATGCCTTGATTTGTAGGAGTTGCCAGGCAACTTATATTGGAAGCATGGGCAGAACGGTAGAAGAAAGGGTGCAAGAACATGTTCGTGCTTTCAACAATAGAGAAGAAAACATTTCGGACTGGGATGACCATTGCAGGATCAACGGACACAACCCAGACCCCATCGTGAAGATAGTCCATCACGAACAAGATGAACAAAAAAGATTCATGATTGAGTCTTGCTTCATTAATTGTTGTGTTTGTTTCAATAAGAATAAATGTTTAAGGGTAAATGAGATGTCTTTGTCCATGTTTAGGAATGCTTTGTTGAACAATTTGAGAGTTAAAGAATTTTTATCTTTCAAATAAGTCATCTATTGCTTAACAATGTCACCATTTCTTGTTCTATTTGTTTTCTCATGTTTTTTAATTATTGTATTTTTTTTATTATTGTATTTTTCTATCGTTTTTAAAGAGAGAGGAATTCTCTCTTTAAATTTATATTAATTTTAATTTTTTATGTTCAACTTTTGTTCACAAAAACCTTGAGAAAGTTTTAAGAGATTAAAACGAAATATTGGAAATTGTCTACAGTATAGGAGTTTCAGGAGTTTATTTATTTGTAGATCACAACTTGCTCATTTTTTTATGTTTATTTATGTTTTCTTTTTATTATGATTGTATCTTAATGGTTTTCTTCACGTGATTAAGAAGTTTATCGTACTGCTGTAGTACGGTAACATGTTAATAAACGACGTTACGCCTTTTTTGTTATTTGGAAGTGGAATGGATGACGTTAAGAAGTAACTGAGTTAACAAATCGATTTCAGCGAATAACTGAAAACAATTTCAAATGCGGCATTTGGATTTTGGACAGAAATTGAAAGAAGATCAGGAAGAATAGTTTATTAGGAGATGATTGACTTTGATGTGGCTTCTTGTTTGTTTTTCACGGATGGTCAACGAAAAAGAAAAAATTGCTCTTCAATTCCTGATGGGTGTTTGTGCCAAACTCTTGAAAGAGAAGAAAACGAAGAATATGATAGAGTTTGAACCTGCAGCCTTAATCTGACGTTTTAACTTTAGTTTGCTTTTTTTTTCCCTTTGCAGGATTACCCTCCTCTTTTTCTCTTTCCCTCAGAAAAAAATGAAGTGGATTGGCAGTCATCCAAGTGGATCCACAAATCATAAGGAAATCTGGCAGGGATTTGATGAGAGTGCGATTCTTGAAAGAAAATAAAGAAGGTGACACAGTTTCTGTGGAAGCCTTGATATTGTTTCTTGTGCATTGGAATCGATTCCCATAAAGAAAACAGAAAACCAATTAGAATTTGTTTATTTTAAAGCTATAAAAACTATATGTTTTAGGAAAAATACGAAGAATATAGAAACCGCGCTTTTACATTTCTCAAGGGACTCTGAAAAAGGTATAAGAGAAAGTGTAAATTATGGGAAATGGTTTCCGCATACCAAGAACATTAAGGATCATAATGTTCAGTACATAGAATGATTTGTAATCAATAACTTTATAACATAGAAGACTACATTAAATATTACAATTATAAAATATTTAATTTAGAAAAGGAAAAATTATCATACACATTATTTTAATCACTTTAAAATTTCAAAATATAAGGCATACACTCACATTTCAAACGAAACAAGACGAGGTAACAAGGATGCCAAATGACTAGATAACGAGAATAAAGCCGAATCCGAACGAAGACATCGAGTGTCGAGACAATCGACATTTCGAAGTTACGATGGTCTCGCGAGTTGCAATCACAAAGCACTGTAATAAGTGGATGTTGAAGGGGGGGAGACTTTCGCCGGAAAAGGTGCGCATTAGTTTCGAGTAAATACGGTATTTTGTCCTGTTGCCATTGAATCTGTATAAATTGATCGTATTTATGGCGAAATTTATATTGGTAGTTGACATTTTATGTTCAGTTCTTCGAATGGACGCCATCTTTTTTTTTTTAACAACGTAAATTGCGGGAAGTTTGATATTACGAAAGCGTAAATACAGCGGAAAAAAATGTACTACAATGATAATGCCCGCGTCACACCAGCATATTTTTTTCAACATTGTTTTGCTACAGTGAAATCAGTGCAGGGTTCCCCCTTCCTTGCTTCCTTGCTTCCTCCTCCGTCTCGACGAAATTTGGTGAAACAGTGCATTTGATTGGCAGACCGCTAGCCAATCAGAGTTGAGCTTAAAAGATTTTGGCGGTTTCTCGAAAGCTACGAAAAGACGGCGATTAATCTTTTTTTAGAGGCTAAAATCGAGTTTCGGCAACGCAATTTAGGTAGAATTTGAAATGACTTTTAGTAAGCTGTCAATCTATTCGAAACTAATTGTAAATTGTATTCAAGCATCTCTACTATTTGCGAAAGCGAACTGAATTTCGGCTGAAAAGAGCGGGTATCCCCCAAGCCCCTGCGGCCTTTCACACAGCTCAAGAAGAAATGAAATCTCTCTTTAAAAAGTTGACATCTGCACATTTTGACGCATAGAATTAATTTATTTCAGTAAAAATATTGTTTATTTTCGAAAAATAATCTCCTCACTGTGATATTTAATTCCTAATAGCCTTCGGATTCTCTCGATACGGTAGCCAAAATGGCGCTGGTCAGCTCCTTCGGGATCGTAGCTGGTCGGTTCTGATTGGAGCTCACTAACGAGCATCCCTGAAAACAGGGTTGTATTTAGAAACGTTCTGAAATTTTTTCAATGATGGAATCAGGGTTGAAAATGGTCAACAGAGGCAAATCACACGATCGTAGACCTGAAAGATAGGGCCAACGATTGAAAACAATGATGAAAAATAGGCTCGTGTGACCCGGGCATAAGGACCGAGAAAAAATGTTGTACATGACGGGAAAACGTTATTTGCGGGAATGTAAAAACGGGGTTCGATTGTATTTTAAAAAGAAAAATCAGATTTCGATATCTTTGTAGCTTTCAAATTGAAGACATTTACTACAACTTTTTATCTGATATTGGCCAGAGATCAGTGACAACGAAATTGTCAACGGTTACTCTGTTGTGGATTATCTTTCAGAATCATGCTAACAAAAATAATTGTATTGCTTTGATATTTTAGTACGTAATGTGTAACTTTTAGAATTTTTATGGAAATAAAAAAACTATACCTTAGAAGATTCGAACTAATGATGAAATGATATTTCTTAAAAAAAGAATAATGAATAAATTAGAACTGAACTTTAAATAGAAGTTATAGAAATTATTTGAAATGGTAATTTCTAACAATGGAGTTTTATTGAATTGAAGTCGAAAATTCACTTCGAATAACAATCACTCAAAAGTTCTGAGTAAATCAGGGAAATCTCCTTGGAAGTCACTTTTTAAAAGAAGCAAAGTGGCTTAAAGTAAAAATTATAAAATACAAAGGTTAAACCCAATTGGACTGCAACATTTCGGCATCTTCAGCTTTTCTGACCCTCAACAGTTATATTATTTAAATTAAACAACATTGCTATAATGCTCGCGGCTAGAGTTGAAACTCCCAGAATGCAACGAAGGTTATAGATTTTCCTTTCCTGGCCGTTCGCTAACATTCAAATAGGAGAGAAAAGGGCGGTCGCTGCTTCACATTCAACATTTCGACGAGGAAAAGTTCTGAACTGTCAAGCTATGGAAATTATTCTTAACGTTGCTCGTCGATTTCCCTAGCTTGACTGTTGAGAACTTTTCCTCGTCGAAATGTTGAATGTGAAGCAGCGACCGCCATTTTCTCTCCTATTTGAATGTTGGCGAACGGCCAGGAAAGGGAAATCTATAATCTCCGTTGCATTCTGGGAGTTTCAACTGTAGCCGCGAGCATTATAATTTGTTATTAAGTATAAATAAATGCCAAACATTATGTGCATAAAGATCAGCCAAAATAAAAACGAAAATTCATATGGGTTACAATGTAATTGAAATCATTTCAGAAACTTGCCCAGTTGATGCAAAAATCACATCATAGATACAAAGTAACATTTGAATTTTGTACTCGAGATCCATAGATATGAAATTCATAGCGAGATTGAGAATATAAAACTTATCACCCCTTTTTCCCTCTTCTGTCACTTCAAACCTTTCGCAATTCATAAAAACTCATGTAATCATTACAAATCCTGCAAACCCCTTAGAAGTGTCCTTCAGCAATGTTCGCCCATCCCCTCACCGCCCTCCCGTTTACACCCCATAGTTCTAGTTTTACACCTCCATAGCCGTTAGGGATGGTATTTTTAAAAATCCTTTCTTAGTGAGCGCCTACGTCGTAATGGGAACCCATATCGGAAAATTTCAAGTTCCCTGCTTTTGGCTGTGCGCCGATGAGTGAATCAGTCAGTCAATGGTTTGGTTTTGCCTTTTTATAGATGTAGATAACGCGGTTTGAACCGATATAAAATCGAGTTTGCAATATCGAAAAATTGTATATCACAATATCGTTTAATTGTGTAATATTAATCTGAAATAATCAGATTTCTACATTTTATTATGTAATCAACTTGAATTCTGATAAATTAAATCATAGCTATAAGTCCCGAAATTCGCTTTAAAACGCCGAGTTTCTGTGTTTTTTGAATTAAACTTTTTAAGCATAATTATGGGAGATTTCAAGATATTTTACAAGGAACGAGGTATATTAATCAAGCTGGTTCTAACAAAAAAAAAAAAAAAAAAAAATGAAGATCTCCTTGTCGTCCCTGAATTGAATCGCTGGATTTTTGGTTAATACGAGATCATCAGGACGACGGAGTATGTATGTAATGGACGACCACAGCGAACGATGAGCAGCCACAAAAAAAGACCTCCTTCAAGGACTCAGGGCGAGATTGAAAACGAAATGGAGGATGTCCCTCAGTGAGTTTGAAAATCCCAGTCAGGATCGGGAAGTCAGCGGCGAGAATACCTTTTAGACTATTGTGTGTCTGTTTACCCGCTTTTCCAAGTAACGTACCGATTCAAATAAGTTTTCTGTTTACAAATAAACTAACCGGAATTATACCCAGTACATTTAGAAATATAAAATACGTTTTAGCACAGTTCACTATTCCTTCAGTTCGTTTGTAAGCAGCTTTTTTTCTCATTACAAATAGGTGGTTGAATGCTGCAAAAAATATTTGCCTTTTTGTTTTGAAACTTTCTGTATGTTTAAACGAAATAAAACAAGTAATACTTTCTTGTAAGTATCGTATTGTTGCTTCTTCTTATTTCCTGATAGGTCGTAGATTGCTAGTTTTCTAATTGATTGTTTTTTGTTAACATGGTAGAGTTTACAGAAGTGAATAAAAGGTCTCACGCAGTTCAAGGAAACTAACGCTGAAAAGTAATAAAAATTTCACTTAACAGTTCCATTTAATGACCAGAAAGGGAAAGTTGATGAATTATTTCCAAGATAAACACTCGGCGGTTTAGAGTTATTTAGGCGACTTTGGAAGAAGCAGAGATATTTCCATATAAATTATTTAGCCAAAGGATGAAAGTTGTTTCAGAAGGGTTAGAACAGAGTGGTCTTCAATAGATTAAGGGCCTCGTTCAGTTTTCATGAAGCGCAGATGGTCGCTGACCGCCATTTGCCAGCACATAAAACAGCGAGCGCCAATTGGGCGACCCAGCTCTATTTGGGGACCCTCGGTCTCAGTGGGTCGATGATCGGTCAAGTGTAAAGGGAATCATCTCAGAATGAAAACATTACTCACCAAGATAATTTTTGTAGCACGAGGATAGTGGGGGTGTTAAGGAATTTCAGTTTTACTTAGTTTTACCAAGTTTTGTTACTTTTCGATCTCTACATATTTTTTTCATGATCTCAGATATATTTTCTATATTGCCTTCATCTCTTTTGATTATTAGCACCTAATTGAAGTTGAATAAAACTGAATACTGTATATATGACTATCGTTGTAACTTTTAATTTAATTATTCAACAGTGAAAAAAATTAAGAAAAACCTACGTAACATAATCACAAAAAAACAGCACATGTGTATTTTAAAAAACAAATTAATTTAATATTTTAGGTTAGAAGTATTATATTCCACAACATCTCTTATATAGTTTTCCAGATCTATTTTTGTCTGACGCACTTCCGAAGTGTTCGGAAAATAATTTTAATTTCCTGTGAAAATAGAAATTTCTATAATGAAACGTCCGCGACAGGTATCGAACCTGCAACCTTCTAATTTGAAGTAAGACATTTTATCCATTAGGCTTCGGAGACTACATTCAAATTATTGTTAAATATATCTTTATTCCCTCTGTGTGTGTGTGTGACGCAATGAGAGAAGAGCCAGAGAAAAAAAAAATAACTCATTTTTCTTCAGTTACGAACTGAAGAGTCGTTAGAGACATTTCTCGACATGAATGAAGAAATTAAAAATAATATTTAAACACAGGAAAAAACTTCTACTTAAAATACTTTATCTCAACTAAAGCCTTCACATAGTTCTCCCGTCATTGTTGACGGGGTATATACACTAGTTTCTCAGGATTATCCAACAGAGTCGGTCTAGGAATCGTAATCAAATAGGGTCACACACTATTGAAGAAACATCTTCACCACTGTTTTTCTATTTATAAATCTAACTAGAATCATTAAAGAATCAGTAATGATATTAGTTTCTGCGTTGGTGCTTTTTATGTCAAGAGCAACATTTTGTTGGCGCACAATTGTACATTTGCAGATGGCGAGTGTCAAACTTCATTGTTATTCGATGTCGGATATAAACTGAACATTGTTGTTCCATCGGTTTTGACAAAAAAACTAGTCAAAATGTTTAAACATTTTAGAGAATTAAGTAATTCATGTTTTATTAGGTTTTGTTTCCAGCTCCTTGTAGGAATCCAGCGCTATTTTTTAATCATTTCCGAAGCCAAAGATTAAATAATATTGAAATGTTTTGTTTTTTATTCTTATTTATTTTGTTTTTATTATTTAGTTTTGATCTGTTTCAAAAGTTATACACTTTTAAAAATCGGCTAAATTGAAAAGGAATCTATATGTTTAACAGTTGACTAAAATTATCTATTTTAGCGTCCTGAAATAAATTGGATCGATGTTCGTTTTGAATCGAAAGTATTAAGAAAGAAAAAAATATTAATGTTCGGTTAAAAGACATATTATTACTTACAAGGAAGATCATCAAATATTAACATTTGCAGAGTGTCCTAAAAGGAAAAGCAAATGTTCTGGAAGGTCGTATAATATGTCATTCTAAGGAAAGAAAAAAAAAAAAGCTTCTATGAATATATTTTTTTCAGAGAAATTTCAAAGAAATAGCTACTTGAGTGTACAGATGTAGAAGTATTGACAGGAAAGAGTTATTATATAATAGTTATTGATAGTGTTCTAAATTTGTTATAATAAGTTTTCAAAAATTCACCGTCAACATCTATGCACTTCAATGTATATCTATTCACATGCTTCAGACAGTTGCACATTAAGATAGGAGGAAAGGACAACTTGATTGCACGCTAATAATTACTGTATGTTCAAATAACTCTGTAAGTTATCTATTAATAAATGCTGGCCTTTTCTCCATGGCTATTCTACATACATTAGATTTGTTTTTCCTTAAAACATTTGACAGGAACGTATCATATCTTTCCGTTGCGCAAGTTGTAATAATGCAGTAGATTTAATCCTTTTGAATCCCTTCATAAAGGAATGATAGGTGTTTACAAATGAAAATTTGAATTTCCATTCCGACTTCAGAGACGTAAACCTAATAGAAAGGAACCTCAGCCGAAATTTTTCGCTTGTAAAATTGCTTCTGAACATTCATGGCTCCGTCGAGATGAAGAAGTCATCTGGCTATTCGAGTGTTCGGTAACATATATTTATAATCAACTTTTGAGATTTCTTGGTGCAGAATTACCAGATTTTCGAAAATAAAACTGTACATCTAATAAAAGTATAGGCATAGTGTGCGCCAACATTAGAAACAGAATACCACTAAAATTATATGTTACCATATGGCCTTCAAGTGAAAAACTTAACCAATATAAAATGAGACTTAAAACTTTTTAGGCGACAAAGATTAAGGAATTCTTCTCGGGTTTTGAGGCAAGTAAGAATTTTGGAGTGGTCCAAGCTTTCGGACGCCGTCATGGAGTCCATCTTCAGGGACTGAGAAGCGACATCACTGTGGCTTTTTGAATCGTTTGAGCGTCGCTCTCTGTTCGGTCCGCGCTTTCAGGTCAAGGTTCGTTGGCGCGAAAAGCAGCGTGTCGATTGGTTGCGAAGGGCGATGGCTGCGAGCCGCGTGCAGCTGAGTTGTATGAAGCTTTATTTTATAAAGGTAAACTCTTAAGCTTAATGACAAACACCAAAACAAAAAAGAAAAAGTAAATTCGTGTTAACTTTGACAGAAGCGCCTCTTATTATTATGATAAGAGAAGTGTAAAACAAATCTACTCAGTCAAGGTTTGTATATTAATAGAAAAAAGAAAAATGTGATTTTTAGAGTCATTTGCTTGTACACCAATGTGGAAAATAATTTATTCATTGGTATTAAATGTTGAACATAGAAATTTCCTTTGTTCAACTATTTTTGAACATAGAAATCAAAAAACCATCAGGAAATTTCTTTGATTTGTTTTGCATTTTCATATCATTTAACTACAGATTTAATAACAAAATAAATATATAATTTAATTTATTCCTAATTTTACAGAACGTTTTTATTGAAATTTTCATTGACGTAAAATAATAAAAAAAGGTATTTTTATTTTAGGAAAAATCGTTTTATTTTTCTTATAACAAAAACACTTTTGTTAACTCGTAATTTTTTAGCGTTTTGATTTTTGAATGTTTCAGTTTTATTTATTTTAGTAAAGTTCTCAGAAAGTTGGTCTTAATAAGATGATGTCCCACTTTGTTAATACAGAGTTTTGTTTTTGCGATTATTGGTGTTATAAGATAAAAAAAAGACATTTTATGATTTAAAGCCTACTAAAAAAATCATAATTCTCGCAATGCTTTTACACTAAAAACTCATTTATCCGAAAATCTGGTTTATCAAAAACGATTTTTAAAAATATTTTAAAATCCAAAAAAATATTCATCACTGTAATCAGTGTTTAAGAGCACACACAAGCGATTATTCAACTGTAACTGCGACTCTATTAACAACATTAATGTACAGTAATTAATATTAATAACATATGCAGTACTTGTTTAATATAATGTATTCTGATTATCCGAAATTTCGTTTATCCGAAACGGACGCGGTCCCATCAAATTCGGAAAAATGAGTTTTAAGTGTACATGATTTTTGGATTGCAAATGTTACAGACTTCGACTACTAAGATCTTTTTGTGTTTTCTTTCTAAGGCCCCGAAAGAAAAACTTTATGCTTCATCTCTGTAAGGTAGCGTTACACACAAAAGGAATTTCATGAGAATTTCGTTTTGTAGCTTTATTTGATTGTATATCATACGAAAGAGACTTAGTGTCAAGGACAACGTATTAAATTAGAAAGACAGAATTAAGGTCGATTTCAAATGTGAATGACAATTCTTACAATACTTCACTAATTAAGTTTTAGTAGAAATAAATCTTTGTTTTGTGTTTCCAGTCGTAAAAGCATAGTCACTCATGTCTTATTTGAGTGAAGAAAGAATAGATGAAACAGCAAATATCAACGGAACGACATTTTTTTATTATTTTCTTTTTTATTATGGTGAGGTTACTGTCCCTCTGCTTCTTTTTTTTTTCCTGCAGCTAAAAGTAATTTGTGTTCTCTTAAACTATTGTCAGAATGACTCTGTGATGATCCTCAGTAATACAATTGACAATATAAGGTCCTTCGCCCTAAGTTTATTTCTAGAATCCAGCGGTAAATGAAATAGTCATTATCAAAAAAAAAAAGAATAACAACAAAAGGTCTGTTGAAAACCGGGCGAATTACTCACAAAGCGAACAATTTCGTTAATGGAAGCTCCGATGAAATGGAGTCGAGATGAATTTTCTTTATTGCTTTCCATTTATTCCCACAGTGTTTTGAATTTTTATTTTTTGTTAAAAGAGACGAACACTGTCCATAAACGTGCGAAGGAGAGAACACTCTCTTTCTAGGCTACTTTTGTCGCTGTGGGCTTGAAAATACGGTTTTGGCACCGACACAGAAATCGCGTGCTTTTGGACTGAGTTGGCAAGTATCACCGCTGCCTTGTAGACACCAGTACCCGCTTGCTAACACAAAAAAAAGACAACCGCCGGAAGAAAGACGCTATCTTGTTAACCAATTTATTTTCATTTATCCACATTAATTGGTAAATCAGAGAGCAGCTAGGTTTTTTTTTTTTATTGTTGAACAAAGAGCCATTGCTGTTGTGGATGACAATAGGCACTATCTTCTTTTCTTATCTACTTCAGCCATTGGAAGCACAGTTGAAAGCCACAAAAAGTTGATTTGTTTTTATTTTTTATTGAGAGACTTGTATGTTTTTAGAGGACAAACTACTTATTGTTAATCTTAAAATAGATATAACATGACTAAAGTAGTTTAATTACACTGTTTTAACGTGCAGTTAAAAACTAATTAAACATAAGAGACCTTTACAAATATAATATATTAACAATTAAAATTAAAACAAGGCGACGTTTCAAAGTTCCAGTAGTCGAACTTTATCGTCAGGCAAAGAACACAAACATGAATTCAAAAATGTGGGGACGAACAGTTCCGTTTTCATTTTTGTTTTCTTTGCCTGACGAAAAAGTTCGAATGCTGGAACTTTGAAACGTTGCGTCGCCTTGTTTTAATTTTAATTATTAACATATTATATTTGTAAACGTGCATTATGCTCTCTTATGTTTATAAGTAATTTACTTACTTTTCCGGTAGATTTTTTTTTTGCTTTCTTCCACTATTTCTATTACATCAGCTATTATTTGTGCTTCAATATATGAGTTTTATTTATTTATTTACGTTTTCCATCATTGTGGTAAGTTGGGGTTGTTTTTGGGGCTGTTAACGACGTTTTTTATCCGTCTTCATCCAAAACCAATGCCTAAATATTGATGAAATTTGTAAAGAATTAACAACTTCACAGTCAAGTCGTAAAGTTGCGTTTTATTTCCTTGCCATCGTTTTAAATATAAATGGAATTGTTATTAACAATTTCAAGCCTTTTTCACTTATCAGCAGTAAAAATAGAAGATGTGATGGTAAATTTTTCATTTCACGTGAATTGTGAGAAAAACTACAAAATATTTAGCTTGATTCGAAAGTTTGAAGATGAAATTTCGTAACAACGACATTTACTAGTTTTATAAAATTATCAATGAAACATATTTCGAAGACTAAACAACTTCAAAACAATCTACTTCTCTCCACGAGATGTTTGCGGCAATCGGATTTAACTTCTAAGCCTTACCATTAATTCATTAAAATCTGCTCTGTTTAAGATCCTTCCAAGAAAATCTGAAATTAGATTGAAAAGAAGCGGACTTATTAAGGAACTGGAATGAAATTTCCAATGAGACGACATTCCTTTGGGTCAGAAAAGATAAGTACAGCGTTGCTCAACTCCCCGTGTTCAAGTCAATTCTGAGTCCCTCTCTCTCTTTCTTTCCCTTTTATCTCCTTAATTCCGCCATCGATTTTCTGTTTTCTTCTGAGAGATGAATTTTAAGATCTCCGATGCGAAACAAAGGAATTATTCCCGACTAAGAAAAAAAAAAGAAAGAAGAGTGGGGGAAGCGGATACGAAGAAGAGACGGCGGCGCACCAAACGACGCAGCGAGGGTTGATGGTTATTTGACATCGAGGAATGGAGGGTGGGTTACCGAAAACGATTCAAAGCATCCCAAAGATTTCTCACATACCTTAAGCAGATTCAAAGAAGGATAGAGTGATAGCGCGTCTGTTCACTATCGTCCCTCACTGGAGATTGTTGCTGAGTGTCAAATTCTCAAACTTTTCTTTTTTTAAATCTAAACATATATCGTATTCCGTGACTTTTCATTTACCAACTCTTATCATCATCATATATTCCTAATATTTTGCGTCCTCCGATCCTTTGATAACCGTTGTACTCTGCTTTACCAAACATTTGGCAATCTATTTCATTCATTTTGTTTCTCTTGTGGAAAGATATGCTTTCTTTTAGTTACCACAGAGAAAATCAAGCAAATAAATTAACAGTGATAGTGAAAAATATTGTTTGCAACTTCAAGAATTCACCAAAACAGATAATATATACTCAGCACAGTAAAGGAAAAATAAATAAATAAATAAATAAAGTTAACTTTACAACACTGCAAATACATACGCTTATCTTTTAAAATTCAAAATAATCGGTTTAGTATTCAAAGACTTCTCTCAAATTAATTTTATCGGATGGTGTTAATATCCAGTTAAAGATTTAATTGAAAAGGAATTATTCAGGACCTTCTCATAAGATCAATTGTATTATTACGTCATACGAAGCGTAGAATACAATTGCAATGTATTGTTTTGCATGATTGATTTTTTTTTCCATCTACACTACTGTTACATGTTCAAAAAAATAAAAAGACTAAAACCCGAACACAAAACTAGAACAAAACAACGAAATTTTCAAATTCACTTAATGTATTTTTAACTGTGAGATTTATCAAATTCAGTTTGAACATCAAAAGAATAGCGATGGAATATAGCCTTATTGGTTGTAATAAAACTGCTTTTAATTATTTCTGATTGGAGTTAAGAAATAATCTAAGCTGAACTGTCAGTTCTTATCGTTAAAAAAACATTATATTAATATGAGAATTTCGTTGTTGTTTTGAGTTCAGGTTTTAGGTTGTACCTTTTTAATTTGACGTCAGATATAACTGAGAAATCGGGCCTGTGCAGAGGGTTGTGTTTTAAACCGATACCACCTAATTTTATGCAAAGGACTGCGGCAATATAAGCACGAATATTTTTTTTTCGTTAAAAATGACGGTATAGAAATCTACGAAAGAGTATCTATTCGATAGAAATCTGCAAAAGGATATTTAAATAACAATGATTATTATCCAACCTCACTAACGTCACTCAACTTTACTCTTCTGATGATGCATCCATCTTTCACTGAACGCAATTCGATTTTAAATATCATGGACTTTCAACGTTTTCTATGTATGAAGGGCACCGATTAGGCTACTCCGCAATCTTCAACCTCACTATTACCGCTTTAGCGTGCTGAGTGTCCTTCGCTTGTTTGGCGAGTTGGCTCTGAAGTAAAGGGAAGGCCAACTCGAACTGCCAATTCGCCACACAAGCGAAGGACACTCAGCACGCTAAAGCGGTGACAGTGAGGTTGAAGATTGCGGAGTAGCCTAATCGGTGCGTTTCACATGTAGAAAAACGTTAAAGTCCACGATATTTAAAATCGAATTGGCTTCAGTGAAAGATGGATGCATCATCAGAAGAGTAAAGTTGAAAAGTCTTCGAGTGACGTTAGTGAGGTTAGATGACAATTTAGTGGCAACATATCTTCAGAAAAGAGATCAATCCACTTATAACAATGATTATTTAAAGTTTATTTCCACAGCTACTTTAAAAATAAAACCAAATAAATCAGAGCATAATACAGTAATTCTCAAATCATCCTATAGAGTTCTTTCTGGAATGACTGCTGCGATTGTATTACTGCTTTTTAAGTCATTACTATGGGAAATAACACAACTTAAAAATTTCTAATACTTATTTGTGTCATCAAAATTTTTATTAATTATAATCTATAAAATTGTAGTTTTCATTATTTCTCTTTAATTTGCACTTTTCTTTGGTCAGCAAATCCCATTTACAGACGGTCCTCGACTTACGTGGAAAATCCGTAGAAATAAAACAGAATGTGCTAGTGTTTGTACAATGTATTAATAACAGGTAGAAAGCGTAATTATGATGAAAAGCAAAAGGCGAGTTATCTCATAATTTAAAGGCTATTCTTTAATATAACTGCTTTATTATTATGTCTTTACGTTTGGACGTACGTGTGTTAACGTAAGTAGGGTTTGTTAAACGATCCACATTACTTAGGTTTCTCATGGAAGGTTTCTTCACTATCCATATTCTTCCATTTACTGATTTAAGTCTTTAACATTTTTATTGGAAACTTAAATGTATCGTTTCAATCTGCAGTGTATTTATTATTTACTGTACAGCATTTGAATAAATGCAAGGTTAATCTTGCTAATATTGTTGTATTAGTTTTTTTAAGTGTCGGAAGTACATTTACCTTAAACAGATTCCTGAATCCAATTTAAAAACACGTGAAGTTATTCCCATCTGCATCTATCCCTGCATTTGTATTTTGTAATGTTCTCTTCAAATATCTTTTAAATTTTCACAGGAATCGAATGGTGGATATTTAATGGTCCTTTGGGGCTTGGCAGTTCGTTTTTATGGCGTTTCGCTGAAAATCTGATTGAGACAAGATTTTGAGTTTTCATTTTAAGGTGATGGTTTATTAATCTTAAACTGTCTTTCAACCACAGTAGATCTTAAAACATCATTTCGAATGTTAGAATCATATTGAATTCATTCGTGCTTTTTAATTCTTATTGCTTTTGCCAGTTCACTTAAATTTGTATTACGAATGCATTTGTGTTGTAATTGATATTAAGATACCTTGAGATTTGTAATTTAAATGCGTTCCAATGAATAATGCAGACCAGGAAACACCGTATTTCGCAAAGATGGATACTGGAATCGATGGCGTCTGTTTCTGTTTCATTTAAAACCACTTGCCGGAAAGGGACAGCAGCGAATAATTACCGCTCGAGGAAGTTAGAGTAGAAAATTATTTACGTCTTTTGGTGGAATTATTAAGTATTTACGGCTCGCAAATGGTGCTATTAAGAAAGGGTTTGGCTTCACGTTCATTTCCAAGCTAGTTCTGGTATACTACAGGGAACAAATCCTTACCCTCGTTTGTTATGATGAAACAAATCAGAAAACTAGAAATGCGATCTTTTGAAAATTTAGAACCTAAAATAATATAAAATTTTATTAATAATATAAAATAATGTTTACAAAATATTACTTTTACTATCAATCGTTATTACAATTTATGCCCTTTATTAAGCAAACCAGATTTGGTTTTTCAATATTTCCCGAACCTCGATAATTGAATAATGTCTTAATTTCCGTTCATTATTTTATAAATATTCATTATTTTTTTCATTATATATATATAATCAATAATTCGCCATGTTTGCCTTTTCTGCTGACCAAAGAGTATGAGATTTGCTATCCGAAAGCAAGGCCCTTGCATTTCCGTCACTCAGGTGCCAAAAGGTTGTAGATCTCCGGTCTAAATGGTTTTACTAGGAAATCCAAAACCTTTTCGTCTCGCCGAAGTTGTTTGCGAATCAAATCCAAGAATCTCGAATCGATCGAGGCGACACCTGGCGCGCTCCTTACTCTTTGCTGCCAGGGTGGAAAGCCATCTGTTTGCTTACTCATTGTTTACTTGTTGAAACTCTACAAGAAAATCAATCTGAGAAGAAGTCTTTTAAATGTTCCCTCACGTTCCTCGCTTTGTCCGACCGGACTAGCGCCACTAGTAATTTTCCAACCTAATGCCATTTTCAGGCATTGGAACATGTCACATCAGATGTAATGCAGGTGAAGCTGTTCTTCAAATCCCGGCGATTATTTAAATGGAAGTCCAAGAAGACTGGAGCGCTATTGTTTTAACTCTTAACTTTAATCGAGTTTGAGAAGAAATTCCTCCTCCGAGCTGATTACTATCTCAAAGCGAACAATTACCTGAAATTGAATGTGGAATTGCTTATAATGTTGGATTGTCTCAGACCCTAAAAAGTCTGATCGTAAATTAAACATCGGCTTACATTCGAGCAAATTCGGTATTTTAGACAATTCTGTACATACAAAATATTTTATTTATTTTATTTATTTTTTTATTTACTCATTTTAATATTTTTTTTCTTTTGCTTTTACATATAAATTTTCAATTTTAAACTAAATTATTTTTCTAGCGAAAGACGTATAAATTACTTTTTAAAATGAAATTTTAGCAAAATTGACAGGACGTTTTGAATTTATTGAAAATATCCTTTCCTTTTTTTTTCTGCAGTTTCGCTTTGAAATGTAATTTTATATATCACTATTTATTAGATATCTTACAGTATGATCTCATAAGAAGAAAATAAATATCACTGTTATTGTTAGTCATCTAGCGATATCTCAAGAAATTTAAACAGGACAACCAGCAAATCTCCTTTCCGAAGAGATTTATAATTCACTGATTACAGAATTGCATGATCAAGTGAGCGAATACAAATAAGTAGGAAAATCTTCATACAATCGAAGTAATAATACAATGAAGTGAATTACCTTAATATTTTTGTACAACCTTCTAAAAAGACAAATAACTTAAGAAAATGAGAACGAATAAGAAATAAGAAAAACGAAGAGCATGAGTCTTATAGTGTAAGGTATGGGATTGTTTGCGAAATTGCTTGTTAAGCAGGATTTATGATTTCGCAGATAAGTCAGCAAGCGTAAATACTAAACAAAGAACAACAAGGAGACACTGCAAAGATATGCTAGAGAAATGAATAATGGCAAGGAAACGTCTGGAAAAGGTCTCCTCTGACTTTCATTATTGATTGTTTACGTGTGTGTAGAGCAACGCAGCTACTATCCAAGGATTTCAAACGGAATTGTTAGTTTTGCATTGCGTTTACTACATTAATAGTATTTTAAAGAAAAATTTAAAAAAAAAACAAACAAAATTGATTGTGCATGACATACATTTCAATACATTTTGACGTCTCTAGAACATCTGTTTCGACTTCATTGAATGGTTCAAACAATTAATTACTCCTAAATCATATTGAAAGAGAACAGACTACATACGATTTGAAGATATGCAGAAAGTCAACTTTTTCAATTGTATCCATTTTGAATGCATTAATATTTACTGTCTTCATGCATTGCATTCCTTTGCAATAAATACATGTTACGCACTTTTTGATGACCATTCAATAAAGCGAAACGATGGTAAATTATTGCAGTCTCCCGAAATTTCAGTTTTTATTTTGTATTAATCTTGAAAGTAAATAATCGTGATAGAATGATAATACACTAAAAACTCGTTGATGGGAACGCTCCCGTTTCGGATAAACGAAATTTTCGGATAATCCGGAATATATTGTATTAAACAGGTACATGTTATTAATATTAATTACTATATGTTATTAATGGAATTTCAGTTATAGCTACATAATCACTTGTGTACGCTACAAAATATTGATTATAGCGACGGAAAATGTTTTGTATATTTTTAAAATAATCTATAAATCGACTCGGATAAATGAGATTTAAGTGTATATATTTTTTTCCTGGTTAGTACAATAGTAGAAAAAAGTAAAAATGCTAAAGAAGAACTATCTTAAATAAATGTTGGTTTACTTCTAGTACATAAAAGGATTAGGAAAACAACTGGTAATATAAATAGGAAAGTTATTATTTTTTTTATTGCTCTTACATAGTTTCGAAATATGGAGATTCAAAATAAACCTGGGAGAATATTTTTGACTAGATTTATTTAAATTACTGAAGCGATTGCTGACATGTTCAGTGACTTGGAAATTTCATTAATTTCTGCCTCGTGCATTCATTGCATATTCATGAATAAATTAAATTTTTCTTTTCTTTTCTATCGAATGTAGCCAAACATCGTTGAATCGAAAAAAAAAGTAGTGTTTTTGGAATTTTTCTAAATAAATTTTTAATCGTTAAGGTTTCGGTATTTTATGTAGGACTTAATTTGAGTAACGTACTGCAGGGGTTCCCAAAGTTTTGGTTCTTAAAATAATTTTCGCATTTCATAAACATTTTTTTTTTTAATGAGAATGAGATGTTTAATTTGCTGTTTATTGAATGACAGAACTCAATCAATAATAGCCTAGAACCATTCACCACTTCTCATTCTTCGTCACCGAAGGAACTGATTACGGGATTAATAGCATTCAGTGATGTGGAAAGATCTTTACCGCAGCCATGAATGATATGGTGATGACAAGCAAATGTCCTGCGTTGCAAATAAAGCGCAACAACTAAAGACTTATTAGCACAACAAGACACCATTGTTAAACGTAGACATAGGGCGTTTTATGATAAAGTCTGGCTCCTCAAGCTGAAATTCAAGATTGTGGAAGAATTATGATTGCAAAGTAGCATTGGAGTCATTCCAACACAGATGGATTATGAAGAAGCTTTATTAAAAAAAAAAGGAAAGTTCAAGAAAAGTAAAATACAATTCATTTTACTTTGAGAATTCAAGTACAGTAGAACCCCGATTAACCGCGGAATTGGGTGGCAAGGGTACCGCGGATAGTAAAAATCGCGGATAACCCGAAAAAAGACTAAAAATTAGGTGTAAACACGAAAAAAAATATTTCAGCATAAAAACTACGTTTTATTATACAAAAAACCCAATATGCAAAACTTCTAAAATATGTACAGTACAGCAAAAAACCTTTCTGCAGAGCAAGAGCCTGCCACTCATCCACAAATTCCGAGAAGGGCTGTAGGATTACGATGCACACTAAACCTGTCAGTAATTTTTCACCATCGCACTTTAGGGCCTATGGTACTTTCCCTTTGTTGTCTTGGATTAAAATTGTTTTTTTTTGAGGTTCGTAATTAAAAAGTTTTTCGCGGCACTCGCGGATAATCGATTTACTGAAGTTAAAAGTTAAAGTTAAATATGGTGTTGTTACTTCGATCATTTAAAATCATTGAATTGTGAATTATTGAAAAAAGCAAAATTTTGAGCTAAATTTAAGAGGAATGAAGTATTAATGAACATGTTGGATCTTTCCTTTCGAAATCAGCGCAACTTACGCTAATATGGCCATATACAGGGATGATAATTATTGTCGTGAAGTCTCATTAACAAGAAAACCTTTAATTTTACAATAAAACAGTAAAACAGTTTTGTTGTTAAACTGTAGTTAAGTCTTACATAAATTCATAATGATACAAGCTACTTCAACTGACATCAATATTTCGTCTTTATTCTACATTCCAAAGACTTCTTCAGGATTACTACAAACATTTTTTTTAGGAGGGAGAACATCGCTCCCTTACCTAATACCATTGAAATAAAAAACAAGACAAGAACGCTAAAAAACTTAAACAAATACAACAATATGAAACGTGATATTAACCACGTTCACTCATTAGTTCTAATTACAAAGCCAAATTATTTATTTTTAAATTTTCCAAATTGTCCTTCTTAATTTTTAATTGTCTTTTTTCTTCTTTAATATCTATTTAGAAATCTTCAAAATTAAAGTTTTAACCTTCTTAATTTTAATCACTTTTCGTAACTTGCTCTTATTTATTTCATACCTCCCGTCCACTCAACTTCGAAAGCTCGAAGATATGTTGCTCTTTCATATATCTTTTCTTCAAATATAAGTCCTAACTTCATTCCTGAAAATTTCTTCCTGTTCGTTAGATTCTTGAATTGTATTCTAAATATCTCTCCTTAAATCATATGTTTAAAACTTCATATCTTCTAAAACTTTAAATGTCAAACTTACATAAATTCATAATGATACAAGCTACTTCAACTGACATCAATATTTCGTCTTTATTCTACATTCCAAAGACTTCTTCAGGATTACTACAAACATTTTTTAGGAGGGAGAACATCGCTCCCTTACCTAATACCATTTAAATAAAAACTAATGAGTGAACGTGGTTAATATCACGTTTCATATTGTTGTATTTGTTTAAGTTTTTTAGCGTTCTTGTCTTGTTTTTTATTTCAATGGTATTAGGTAAGGGAGCGATGTTCTCCCTCCTAAAAAAAATGTTTGTAGTAATCCTGAAGAAGTCTTTGGAGTGTAGAATAAAGACGAAATATTGATGTCAGTTGAAGTAGTGTAAAAAAGCGGTCTTTTTTTTTTCTTTTTAAACAAAAATAAAAAAGAGTGATGACGCTATTTCATTCAATAGTCGTCATCATTCATGTCCTTAGCTGCAACTGAAGAGAAAACATTCATACAATAAGATTTTGAAAGCGTCTTTTTTTTACAGGGATTTGGTTTCGGGACTAGGATGTAAATAACTACTTGACAGTTAGATTTTTATTTGAAAATAGTCTATTATGCCATGACCTAATAACCGCTTCTAAATACATCGAATAGTTCTTACAAATATAAAAATAGTCTTCATAAACTTAGAAGCATTCATGGACAAAGCCGTTGCCTGCGAAATATTGCAAATGAAGAAGAAAAGAAAATGTGTTGTGTTTCATTAATAATGTTTATTATATATATATATATAATATATAAGTATATATAATAAACATTATTAATGAAACACAACACATTTATATATATAAGTATGTGCGATTCTATAAAACACCTCACTTAATTTTTCATTCTAAAATATGATTGAAAGAATCAAAGCATTTAATCTCGTTAATAATAATAAATAAAATAATGATTTTAATAATTTTTGTAATAACTTGAGATAAACCTTATGGTTATTGTGACATGAATGAATCATAAAAATATGCAGTTGCCAATTAGGGATACGATTCTTTCTCAAATGTTCAATTTTATGGAAACTTTTATGGATACGATTTTACGAAAAAATAATATCATTATGAATTTATGTAAGTTTGACATTTAAAGTTTTAGAAGATATGTACTTAAGTCTCTTTAAAGACTTGTTTTTTTGTTTTTTTTAATCTTATAAATCATGGTTGTTTATAGTTTCTTGTTCTTTAAATACTTTTTCTTAGAAGCAATGGTACTTAGTTCCTATTTACATAGTGGTGGATCCTATTTACAAATTTCGCCACGTTTAACAAATTGATTTGCCAACCCACGTATCTTGAGTTGCAAGCGCTCCATCGCTGGAGATAGGAGTCATATGGGACACTGAAACTATTTCACGACATAGCAGCACTTGTCACTGTCACGTAGAAGGAACAGTTGTTGATTCTCAGCCTACGCTTATATTTTTCAAAGGTATGTTTGTCACATAATTAGTAACTTTTAAGTTTACTCCGTATTGCCAGAAAGCCTACGTTTTGTGGTTCATACTGAACTCTTTAACATCAATTTTAAAATGGTTTTTGTTAAAAGAACAAGTAGACGAACCAAATTCTCTTTGGTTCCATTTTAATAGGTTTTAGATAAAATTTTCTGGAATTTCTTTTTACTTTCACGATTTAAACAGTGACCCCTCCATGATTAAAAACAAGAACAAAATGTGGAATACAAATCCATGGGCAGCACTCCGGCTACCACAAAAGGTGTTTGACCACAAAAGAAAGGAAAAAAATATATAACAAAGGGTAAAAGGAAAGCAATCAGTTCAAATAAGAATGCCTTTTTGAGTCGAGCTGATACTCTGGGACGGCCGTTTCAAGCTTGTTGGGCTCTCCTCAGCCAGAGGTAATCAGCTAGTGCAAGACTCAAAAGGCGTACGAGGGGAAGAATTGGGAATTCACGATGCAAACAGTGACCCCTCAATGACTAAAAACAAGAAAATAAAAAACAAGGCTTCTCATAGGGGTCGCCCTTCGGGGGTCACTAGGGTTCCATAGACTTGAACCAATCTCCGGATTGACTTACCTTGGTATGGTGATGGTGATAAGAACAAAATGTGGAATACAAATCCTTGGGCAGCACTCCGGCTACCACAAAATGTATTTGGCCATAAAGAAAATGGAATATATATATATATATATATATATATAACAAGCCCTCTAAAGGGTAAAAGGAAAGCAAGTTTTGAGTCTTGCACTTACAGAGTAGCTCTGGCTTAGGAGAGCCCGAAACGGCCGCCCAGAGAGTCGACTCAAAAGGCATTCTTATTTGAATTCTTTTTACTTTATTTATAGTGATTTGCTTTGTTTTATATTCTCTATTTTTCCGCAATTTTGTTTTGCTAACTTAATGCCTGAACCATATTTTCAAATTCACTTCTAATGAGTGTTCAGAAGAGAGAATTAGTTCTTAATCCTGCTCTAATTGAGTTCTTAATATTTTTTTTTATTTAAAGTTGCTTTAAAATTTGATGAGTACAAGACCATTTACTATAAGTATGTGTGTAACAAAAACCAAATTTTTTCAGTTACTCCAGTTCGCCACGGAGATGGAAAAGTTAAGTGCCCAACATTTTCATTTCCGCAGTTTTTCTTTTGTACTGACTTGGTTTTTAACAAAAAGGTTTCCTGTTTGCATTAAAGTATTTTTTTTTTACATAGCTAGTACGTCTGGCTACATCATACATATTTTATTTTTTTTCCCAAAGCAGTTCTAAAACAGAAAAAATTCAGTTAGGTTTGGATCTTCTATCTTATTCTATCCTATTAAAATGCGGAAGGTCTTGTTATATTTTAGTTATTAGCGAAATCTTCAATCTTAAATGAGCGTATATAATTTTCATCTTTATGTTTATATGGTGAATTTGGGTGGCAGCAAAGCGACCGGCGGTCTTTTGTACTAACCCACGGAAGTACCGACAGATGGAGAGAAAGACTGAGAAAGTGTAGTGGGAGAAGTGCAGGGGAAATCGGAGAACCCCGAGAAAACCTGCCCAACGCGGATCGTCCACCATCATGAAACCCACATGAGAACCGAACCACGGTACTCAGAGGTGAGAGGTCAATGTCTTAGCGACAACGCCAACTGCGCGGCCAATTTCCATCTTGCTAGTGTAAAAAAGCGGTCTTTTTTTTTTTCTTTTTAAACAAAAATAAAAAAGAGTGAGGACGCTATTTCATTCAATAGTCGTCATCATTCGTGTCCTTAGCTGCAACTGAAGAGAAAACATTCATACAATAAGATTTTTAAAGCGTCTTTTTTTTTTTTTTACATGGATTTGGTTTCGGGAATAGGATGTAAACATAGTTCGTCCACCAAGACTTGAGACTTAGCCACGCTTCTTCAAACGAAGAAAACATTTCACAATAGGGGTGAGGGTTGTAAAAGAAAAATTTGGGAAAAAAAAGAAACAAGATTAGGAAAATTTTTTAAAATATTTACTATTAAAGATATGGAATATCGTATTTTATATCATCAATTCCTCTGTTATAACCAAGAAACAAAATCTGTGCATTTCCCCTGAAAATGGAAAACTATCACACTGACCCCTCAAATGACTTCTTCGACTCGTCGCCTACCACGTGACATAGGCGTGGCTAAGTCTCAAGTCTCGGTGGACAAACTGTAACTACTTGATAGTTAGATTTTGTTTGAAAATAGTCTATTATGCCATGACCAAATAACCGTTCTGGTATTGATGTGCGATTCTATCAAACACCTCACTTAATTTTTCACTCTAAAATGTAATTGAAAGAATCAAAGCATTTAATCTCGTTAATAATAGTAAATAAAATAATGATTTTAATAATTTTTGTAATAACTTGAGAAACCTTACGGTTATTGTGACATGAATGAATCAGTAAAAATATGCAGCTGCCAATTAGGGATACGAATCTTTCTCAAATGTTCAATTTCATGGAAACTTTTATGGATACGATTTTACGAAAAAATAAAAGCGCAGATGAAACTGATATGCTCCTAAAGATTAGCGTCAAGGAGCTGAGCTTTACACATAAGAAATGTCCAATTGAGGTTGGCCATTGTTCAGCTTAAAACTAAATAATAAACGTATTTTATTGCAGGAAAAATAAACAGGAGTGAGCTGTTTTATTTTTTTTCTTAGTTGGTTGATGTTACTCGATCCCCTAATTGCACGTGCTTACCGGTGATCTATCCCCAGAAATTGGTAGATCTGCAACCAGAGTGGATCCCTCAAGACTAATAAAAATTGTAGGAGATAAGATCCCATTTGGCAAACGGAGAAGGAGTCGATCATCTAAACGACAGTTGGAAAAATATCTTCTGATGAAGACGGGCTCTTACGAAAAAAATCTTCAATTTGGCGAACGCCTTTGCTATCGCAGAACCCAACAACATATTGTTGTTAATGATTCTTTATTATTAATAAACAACTTAATAGAGTAAATTCCCGATTATCCGCGGACCTCTCCGTTTCCTTTTTTTTTACTGTACAATAAATTAGGGAATAAAAAAAAATTAAATCTAGAATAAGGTAAACAATAAAAGAGGCTAACAAAGTAAGTGAAGACAATTATAGACAAACAATTTAAAGAACGACCTTGTGGACGGAGCTTAGGCAGGCAGGTTACACTAAATTACAGGAGAGCCTTCCCATAATAATAAAATTTAAAAATAAATAAATAATTTAAAATAAAATAATTGTTTATAATGTATGTACTGTAACTGTATTTATTGCCATTTTAATGTAAATAAAACACGTTAAAAGCATTTTTGTGTCGATTTTCGTCCTTTTTCGGATTATCCGAGGTTGCCGCGCCACCCAATTCCGCGGATAATCGTGTAAGTTTACTGTATAAAAGAAAATCGAATTTTCCATCTACATATCAATAATGTTGTGTGTCATCAGTGTCCAGGAAAGTTTATATAGTAATTTTGCGTAGTAAAATGTTTCTTGACGAAATAACATTTGCTCTCATTAGTACAATGTGACATTTCGTTATAAAACCACAGTTTGTAGTTTCTTATATGAAATTTTCCTAATATTATGGTTTTATAATAATTTTCAATAAACAAAAAATGAATTTTCTATTTGTTGAAATTATTGTTTTTTCCAACGTATCATACATAACAGATTTCTAATCCTTTATTGAAATCTGGTCTTGAAACGAAAACAGTAACATTGTTGTTTCCATTATTAAATAATTGATAAGATACATTCACTACAATCTACAAAGATAGTACTTTATAAATTAATGTGATTTGTTTAAAGAAAAAATGAAAACAGCCTACGTGGACCTCGGGGCTGCCGGAGGTAAATCTCCGGCATTTCCTAACTTAAATTGAGATCGGTTGGGAGAAACCTGCCTTTACCTCCCTGGCAAAGAAATTCGGTACTCCTTCGTGTGCAGGAGAATTCAGCGTGGAATAATCCTGGACCTCCGCAGAAAACCCCTCCTTCAGGTCGCCTTTACCATTTGCCTAGTGGCCTCACATTGTGATTTGTTGTTCAGTAAAAATAATAACAGTAAGCGAAATGAACTTATTTTAAATATTCCAACGTCGGAATGGCGTATTTTCAAGGGCCAAAACCCTCCCATGTTCGAGATATTTGTCATTGTTTTCATTGAATTTCCGCTATTAGCTTAAATATTAGAAATTCAACAACCATCTCATTTCAGTTGTTAGCTGTAGCTTAAAGCTTAAGGTTTCGACTCACATCCTAAGGTTGTCAGTTCAAATCCGTACAGCTACTGTTCTGTTCTTTTGTACTTTCTTTGTTTTCTATCAATCTTTTTTTTCTCAATAACCGCGTGGGTTTTTTTTTTCTTGTTTTCCCTAACTTTTTTTTTTATTCTTCCTTACCTTAATGTACTTCCATTTTTTTAATTACTATTTTTAATTTTTTTATTATTGTGGGTCGTAAAATAATACAAAAATCTATTCACTTGTTTCTATTATTTCAGTAAAGGCACTTTTTGTTAACGAAATGAACTGAGTTCAACTTGAAAGTATCCTTAATCTTATAGTTAGTTCTGCTCTTTCTTTTTTAATTAAGAAAAAAAGGGGAAAAAAATAAAGACCGTTATTATTAATGTATCGCTCATTTGCTGCAACAACGACGTAATCTTCAAATATGGTCAGTTTCGAGTTATTTGCCAAAAAAAAAAAAAAAAACGAATGGATTATTGGAATTCTTTTACTATAGAATGACAAAACTGAGCTTCTAAAACACGCAATGAGAGAGGGAATTGTGTCACTATTACATCAACGCATTCATTAACTTTAGAAATGAACTAATTCATTTTCTGGTAAAATGGGTTTTTTAGCGTTAAGCCCATTGCACATGGATCCGATAATCGGTCGGTCGGATCCATGTGCAGTGGACTTAAGAGGAGGGTTTGAGACCAAAATTATCGTATTGAAATGACAAAAGATAAGGTGAATGAGGATGTCTTGGAACACAATTTAAAAATAGGGTGATTCAGTCGAAAATTTACATATTCAAAACACCCTCATTCACCTTACCTTTTTTTTTTTTCATTTCAATATGATAATTTTGGTCTCAAACGCTCCTCTTAAGCTCATTACACGTGGATCCAACCGACCGATTTTCGGATCCATGTGCAATGAGCTTTATACGTGGTTTCAGCAAATGAGCGATATCTACTCGTGTGTTCCCATACGTCTGCCACTTCTCGATATTCACAATTTTTTGTTAGAAGGTATCTTAAGAATACAAGGGGAAAAAAAAATATTCAAAACTAACATCAAATTTACACGTTTACAAAAACTTTCACTAAAATTCGATTTCTATTCAAGAATAATTTGGTCATTAAATGTTTTTCTAAAACAAAAGGCGCATAATGTTATCAGTTGAGTGCTTCGTTTCTGTAACAAAACTTCTATGATTATATACGAAGTTTCCAATAGATCAACGATGGTTGGTGAATCTGCTAGATTACT
Source organism: Thereuonema tuberculata (assembly GCA_023159025.1). Classification (NCBI taxonomy): domain Eukaryota; kingdom Metazoa; phylum Arthropoda; class Chilopoda; order Scutigeromorpha; family Scutigeridae; genus Thereuonema; species Thereuonema tuberculata. Next base: position 7,704,612 of record JAFIDM010000004.1, read on the forward strand.
AAGGATATCCAAGGGTTTGCAAAAGAAATCAACGACTACATTGAATTTTCAATTATTACGGTTTGTAAGGCTACACATGTGTGTATATTTTTGTTTCGATTGGGATTGGGTTTTTGATAGAAATAGAATATTGAAAGGATCATACTAGTCCAGTATTTCTGCAATAGGTGATCTTTTTTAGCGACCCGTTCAGGAGCTATTGTGATAACCACAAAAATCGGTTGCTATTGTGCCGTCCTGTCCGTCCGTGTTTGTCCGTCCCAACAACTCCCGAACGGATAGAGAAACGGATTTCGTTATCGTGTTCAGAAGCCCAAACACTATAGGAATAGGGTATTTTTAGGTGTCCACATCCCTACATGTTCGAGATAGATGATGTAGTTTTCATTGAATATCCGCTATTAGCTTAAATGTTAGAAATGCAACCGTCTCATTTCAGTTGTCAGCTTTAGCGTGATCTGTAAGTTCAGGCTCATATGCTGAATGTTGTCGTTTCGAATCCCTGTATCTGCCGGGGTTTTTTTCCTTCGTTCTTCTCTAAATCTATTTTCTTAATGTCCGCGAGCATTTTTTTTTGTCTTATTTTCCTAACTTTTTTTTTCCTTACATTATTGTACTTCCTTTTTTATTATTAATTTTAATTTTTTTATTATTATGGGTCGCCCTTAAATTTGTGCTTTAGCATAAAATTATATTCACATTACATTTTTTTGTCCAAAATTATTTTACAAATATACAATTCAAAATATCGAAATTGCAAAAATGTAAAACTTTTAGGAAGCATCTATGCTTACATGTAGAGTATATAATAATTATATGAGATACCTTCGAAACAAATAGAAATACATCTGACCTGCCAGGTTTTTTTTTTTCCTCCTTAATTAAAAAGGGCAAATCATTTCCTAAGTTAAAAATCGTTTTTTATACAGATGGTGTGTTTTTTTAAACGGTTTAATTGTGGCGGTTCATTAATTATTCGTAGTTTTTTATTTTCTGCTCACGTTTTTTTCTTGCCACCTTAAATTGCTAATTATTCTTAAATAAGATCTTTTCCTTTGCACGTTCTTTCTGCTGCTTTGCATCTCGTTCACGTTGAAAATTAGTCTCTTCCTCTTGTTGGTGGCGAGGGGAAGCCATTTCACGCGTGGCTGATGCCTTCCCTCCTTCCCCGGGGAGAAGTTGGACGAGCCGACGGTAGAGTCGTCGCTCGGCTATCACCTCAGCTAATGGCCGATTGATTGGCGACACCTTCCTTGCCTTAACCTCCTCCGCATTCGCAAGGACCAACCATTTAAAAGCACAAGCCAAACTATAAAACTCCAGCGAATCAATCCAACAAGCAGAGAAATTAGTCGATTCGAATGTCTTTCTACAACAAAAGTGGTTCTGGTGCCAAAGATAAAAAAAGTTTATGAAAGCTCGGTTTTTAAAACCAACGAATGGCAGAAATCGACTTCAGATTGTGACGCTAAGCGTCGTATTTTGAAAAAGCTCAAGTCGCAGCGGATAGCGATAAAAAAGTCCCAGTTTGAAACACGCTCACGCCTACAGATGGCGTTTTTGTCAGTCGGATAAAGAGAAAAGATAAATAATAGCAATATTTTAAGCAATATTGCGTAAGACATAATTATATAACAAGAAAAATAAGGATAAGAAACACACACATATAAAGGAATCACTGAACTATTTCTGAAAATTTCATATCGGAAATCCAAGACAGGCTGTTTCGAGGTTGATACCTCTCGTCAGTTGGATTCGTCCACTACTCGTAAATCAGTGGAATCCAAAGAATCATAAACAAAAGACAAAATTAAACAAAACAATGGCCCTAGAATTTAAAAAAAAAAAAACATCAAAAAGCAAATTAAGAATAAAAAGAACAACAAATTAATCCCTGCTAGCAGAACGCTTAGCCTCTGATAGACTAATTTATAAAGCAGACATATACATAATAGCAAAATAGCAAGAAAAATAAGGATAAAAATGCACACATTTAAAGATTCACCGAGTTATTTTTGGAAATTTCATACCGTTTTATTGCTCTTTAATTATTCTCAATTTTTTAATTGATGTTTTTGTTAATTCAAGGGTCATTTTTTTGATTAATTTGTCTTTTGTTTATGTTTCTTTGGATGACACTGAGCTATGAGTATTGAGCGAATCCAACTGACGAGAGGTAAGAACTTCGAAACAATCTGTCGTGGGTTCCCGGTACGAAATTTCCAAAAGAAGCTCAGTGAATCCTTTAAATGTGTACGTTTTTCTCATTTATTTTCCTTGTGTTTTTTTTTCTCGCCTTATTTATTAATTACTTATTTTGCAAAAAAAGAATAGATATAATGTGAAAGGTATAAATATAACTTGTACACCACAGCAAAGTGTTTTATCTAATAAATAATTATTCGGTGAATCTCCTTTTACTACTACAACCATCTACTATTCCTTAATCTTTCTAAAAAAAATTATTATAATCTTTTGACTGTCCGTGGATCGTAAACACAATCGATAACTGAACGTTTTGCTGCTCACATTCTTTTCAAACTATCATTTCGGACTTTATAAAGTAGAATTTACTACAAACTTTCCTGCAGAAATTTGAAACTGTATCATTCACTGTCTTAAAGCTTAATTGTGAGTTTAATCATTAATAATTCTGAGACTAGTTATTTTCAGAGTTTAATTTTTTTTTTTCTTATTTTTGCCTGAAAGCAGTTAGATCATTTGCAGAAAACAAGTTTAGGCTTTCTTTATACATAGCTTTATTGTATATGTTTTAATATGCAAAGAATAATTGGTATTTGCAGAAGTAAAAGTAACCAAAATTACTAATATAATATGTTATTCGGGAAACAGCGATTGTATTTTATTAATTGCTTTGATTTCCACCTGTCTGTCCGAAGGTTGGAGAATGACTGGAGGGGTCTTCTCCAATCTTCCTTGAAAAAATCTATACTCTTATCTTGCAACGGGTATTCTTTCAATTCTATTTCGGAAGCAAACAAAAAGAAAGAAACAAATAAAGTAGAATTCATGCCACTTTCCTACTTTTAAACTACCGGGGATCAAATTTATTTGGAGTTCTCATAACCGGTTATCATAAAGTTAAATACATTGAAATGGACTTTTAACATGATTAAATGTGGTTTTAGTGGAGAACAATTTATTTATGTCGATGATTCCAGAAAATTCGAAGAAGAGAAAAAGATTACTTTTCAAAATAAAAAGTTTTACAAGCAAACTATTATTGGGTTTTCTTATCACTTAAAGGTTGGTCAACTAATCGTTGGGAAGTAATTTTTAATGTTTAGATTTCGTCTTTATCAGTATTTTCTGTTTCACATTGGCAGTTTTCATTAAAGCAGTCGTTAGTTCTGGATTTTGATATCATAAACCGATCTTATTGATAAACAACAATGGGTGAGACCAAACTGTTAACATTGACATCTTGGAACAGCTGTTTCACGCTCTTTGGCGATCATCAGCCAGGAGCAGCCACCAGTAAACAACGAGATCTCTGTACTTCATTTTTTCTTTTGACACTTCCGACGATCAAACTTATTGATATTTAACGTTGTGTACAGTACATTTGTTTTCAAATCAAGCTACTTATTGGCAGATTGCTGTGATATGTTTATTCGAATTCTTACAGCTCTCGAAGGCTGTAGATTAGCACCACACGTCTTGAGTGAGAGCAGAGAACTAGTGAAAATACTGTGGAGGGTTTCTCGTTGTCTTCCACAGGGATGTAGATGGCAGCGAAGGAGTAGAATTAAGATTTCGCAAAATGATGCCGTCGCTTTCAGATGAACAATGGAAGTGCAGGAAACATCCATGTCTTACCAAGAATATGAACTCAGTCCCCTGTGAGTCAAAAGATTGAGTAATATTTGCAGAGTTGCATGGATTTTTTTTATATGTTTCGAAATACCGTAATACAGATAAATAAATAATTTCCTCTCAAATCAAAAATGAAAACTATTAACGAGTAGTTAATTTTACGAAAAGATACAGAAAAGTGACAATAGGCAGCATCTTATTTGTTTCTGTTTTAAGATACGAATGTTAATGTAGTCAACATTGGGAGTTTCGATTTTGACGGTTTCCTTGCAATTTTCAATTCCGTATGAATACAGAGTATGTTGAATACATTTTTTCCCGGGTTGATTTTTTTTCTCTTTCACTGCCAGTCTTTCTCTTTCGAATCGATTCAGCTTTTTCTTTGAAATGATCCTTCGAGAAATGGAAGATGCGACGACATGGATCGTAGATTACACCAGAACGATGGATACCGCAGCTAATTGGAGAATGAGAGCGGTTGTAAAAGTAATTTGTTCTACTGATCGCAGAAAGAAATGTGTAATTAAATTTGCTCTACCATAACGCCCCCGTAAGAAAGAAGAGACGATGGGTCCAAACCAATAATTCCTTTTGGCGAAACGACATTTGATCCATTGTACTTTATCACAGGAACAAAAAAAACAATGATGTTTTATTATTTTTTCTGCCTTTTTTTTTTTAATTTTTTGGCCAACAACTTTTTGACAAATTTGTAGAATAATCCGGTAAAGGCGTTAAATGTTTATTGATTGATTTGGAAATGTACAATTACAAAATTCCATCATGATTGACCAAGTGTCATTGGATTTATTTTTGGATACATTGGATACAAGTAATTTTATCGGGTCCTTACAATTTTCACTGAAATATTCTTCTGTCCTTTAACTCTTCAAAATTTTCTAAATTTTTTTTTCAAAATTCCTTTATGTAATTTAAAGAAAAAGAAGAGTAAATGCGTACTCACGCTCTTCATAAAAGCTTAAAAGAATTATTAGATGTATAAAATCACTGAACAACATAAATGCTTGGAATCGTCTATTTCTTTGCAAGATCATACAAAGATTCCGACAAGTTCTTCGCGAAACTACATGAAGTCATCTCTAAGATGGAAAAGCTGTTTCGGTCAGAGTTACAGAATTAACTCCCTTTGAACTCTAGTCAAAAACAAGATGAGATTTTTATAATTGTATGTAGAGATTTTGATGGATTTCAGTATGGCGTCTGAGAATTAACATTTTGCAAATAACAGAAAACAGTGAACAATCAAGTAGAAGCTGAATGACGATGCGCTTTATTATAATATTCCTTTTCCAAGATACTTACAATGGATTTAATGCAAATGAGTTGTTTCTGATCCGAATCTTATTACGCTTGTGGTAGATAACGTTTTTGTAACATTCTTATTGCATGGAAAAAAAAAAAAAAGAATGTATTATAATGCTCGCCGCTAGAGTTGAAACTCCCAGAATGCAGCGGAGATTATAGATTTTCCTTTCCTGGCCGTTCGCCAACATTCAAATAGGAGAGAAAATGGCGGTCGCTGCTTCACATTCAACATTTCGACGAGGAAAAGTTTTCAACAGTCAAGCTAGGGAAATCGACGAGAAACGTTAAGAATAATTTCCTTAGATTGACTGTTGAGAACTTTTCCTCGTCGAAATATTGAATGTGAAGCAGCACAAAGGAAAATCTATAATCTCCTTTGCATTCAGGGAGTTTCAACTCTAGTCGCGAGCACTATAAGTAAACTATTGATAATTTCTTTCAAGTATCTTTCATTTTAAATCTTTTAAATATTTATCCATGACTTGCATGTCAATATTTAAATATCGATGCTTTTTTTTGTTTGGTTGGAAGTTAGTACAGCGTAGTTTTTTTCGGTCGGAGCACCAAAATAATTGTTTTAGATTTCTTTGGACAGTTATTAAGCAATGGCGTATCGTTGTCTTTTGACGCCCGAACCGAGCGATCAAATTGCCTCCGTTCTCCAGAAAAAAACAAAAAAAAAAAACAAATAGCAGCAATAAATGTGAAACCTTATTTCGATGTTCAGGGTTAATGTTGGAGGCCATTAACCTTTCCATTACTACACTGTTATGTATATTAATGCTATTGACGTATGCTTTCTTTCTATTAAGTCTTACAACAAAGCTTAGTGCTGATTCATTGTTACAGTTATCTAATGGCAAGATATGTCAATGTCGTTATTAAGTCAGCGAATAATGCTCCCCAGAAAGTGGAGATTGAACTACATTCAAACTGAAGGTAGTTACATTTCAACATAGACTAAGCTCAGTCTTTAAAAGCAAATTCTCCCGAAGTTCATTTATACAATATTACTTTCGCTTCTTAGCTTTTTTTTTATTGAGTATTTATTTATATCAGAGACAGTCTCTGTAATATGGCTACTGCACGGATTCCATTTTCTCCTTCTGTTAATAATATCACATCTTATTTGATACATGTTTGATGTGTGTATAGGTGCTTGTTGACACAGTGATAATAAGGCAGTAATGTCTATTGTCTCATGTCTATTGCTTCTGTGTTGCTGAATTCACAAAATATAGTGAATTTCCTAAGTCGAAACCAATAGCCATGTGGAAATATAATTTTGAATGGGTTTTATCGACGATCAGATTCGCACAGTTGAGAATGTATCGGTCCACACTCTTTATTAATCAGTAATTGTTGCTTTTTAAATTTAATGCAGAATTTTAACGTTTTTTGCAGAATTTCCGTGAAATACTTTTAAGTATTCTTCTCTTCAATAAAACATAGAAATTTACGTGTGCGCATAGTAATTAAAAGATTCCGGAGAGTCAACACAAAAGACTATTAAAAAAAAAACAATCATTGTATACAATTAAAAAGTTCACAACCGGTTTTGCCTCCAGTATTCGAGTTTATTTTATTCACTCGTCAAAGCCTCGTATTGGGGGCGAAACCGGTTGTGAAGTTTTAATTTGTATATAATGTTTTTTAACTAGTCTTGCGTGTTGACTGTCCGCAAATTTTTTAATTACTATGCGCACACTTAAATTTCTATATTTTATTCTTCTACAATTACTATATTTTTTGGCCTTAAAGTTCGAAAAGATAAGAGTAAAATTTATCTTTAATAATGTTCTCTAAGATGCAGCTTTTGCCTTTGAAAATGCTGGAAGAGTGCATTTCAATCACAGATAAATCTATACAAGATGCCTCTCTTATATTTCTGATTCTGAATATCCTTTTGGGATGGATGCCTTTCAGCATTGTTGATTCGTTTGTCTTCTCTCTAATGACACGTGCATTCCTCTCATTTAATCCAATTCAAAATCGTGGAGGCTGTGAATGCCCTCCAAAGAGAAACGATTTTTATCTTTTTTACTTCGCTTGGAAACGGAACAAAAGAAGATATTTGTCGTCGTCTCAGCACTGATTGGTCGATTGTAAAACTGCCGTGCAACGGAAACCAGTGCAAGGTACAAAGAATCTAAATTTAAATTCACCAATCTTGAATTTTCTTTTTTCTAATTAGTGAAAACGATTCACAAATAGGTATTATTATTTTTTTGTTAAATAGTCTAATGTGCGTAAATCGTTCACAGCATCGAATCAAGGCCACCACATAAATAAATCTATATTAAGCTTAAACAATAAAATTCACAAACGTTTTCAAAACGACCTGCATTTCATTTTCAAGTGAGAATAATACGTATTATTATTATTATCTCGAAAAAGTTTCAAACCATGGGATTCCCCAGCTAAGACAATATGGCGGGTCAAGGACCAAAGCACATATTGCCAAGTGAATAAAAAAAAAAAAAAACGTTTGGAAGAATAGTTTATGGATGTGTGCTTGTGTCCATAAATTTCCGAACTATGCGTGTTGTGTTGAGTACCACAGCCTTCTGGAGTTGTGCATAAGTGTTTTTATGAAGTCCTAGTGTGCTGAGGCTGTGTGTTATTATTATTATTATTATTATTATTATTATATCGAAAAAGTTTCAAACCATGGGATTCCCCAGCTAAGACAATATGGCGGGTCAAGGACCAAAGCACATATTGCCAAGTGTATTAAAAAAAAAAAAAAAAAAAAAAAAAATTTTGGAAGAATAGTTAGGGATGTGTGGTTGTGTCCATAAATTTCCGAACTATGCGTGTTGTGTTGAGTACCACAGCCTTCTGGAGTTGTGCATAAGTGTTTTTATGAAGTCCTAGTGTGCTGAGGCTGTGATGCAATGTGTGAGGCACCAGACCAGTAGCGGACAGGATGATGGGTACAACACGTACTCGGTCCTGCCTCCACTGCTTCTGGAGCTCGTGTGCTAGGTCTGTGTATTTACTGATCTTGTCTGCATGAGTTTTCTGCATGTTCTTGCTGATGGGAACTACAATATTAATGAGATAGGTCTGTTTGTTGACCTTATCAACAAGTGTAATGTCAGGTCTGTTGTGATGTATAGTTTTGTCTGTGTGAATGGGACGGTCCCAGTACAGCTTATGTGAGGGTGACTCTAGTACGCTTCGTGGTGTGTACTTGTAGTATGGGATCGTGTTCTTAATAAGTTATTATTATTATTATTATTATTATTATTGTTTTTTAGTCCAAAATTTAAAGTAATCTTCAAGTGGATCAATAATTCTTTAATTTCTATCTTTACTTTTAGGTATAGTAACCTAGAGAACAATATAGATTATGAGAATGCGACTAATATTCAAATTTTTTAAGTTAATGTTAATTCTATTATTAAACAGGAAACACCAAAATAAAGATTTTTTTTCACTTAATAAAAAAATATTGATAATATATTAAATATTTGGAAAAATAACCACATCTTTACAAAGTAATAAAAGATAGACAAATTGGTTCAATCATACAAACTTTTAATGCACTATTTTCAACATGTTTCATTATTATGATTTTCACAGAGAAGCAAAATCTCTTATATAGTTTTCCCGATCTGTCTGTACACAACGCAGTTCCGTAAGCACTTCCTCTGTGTTTGAAAATAATTTTTATTTCCTGTGAAAATAGAAATAATTTTTACAATGAAACGTTCGCGAATCGAACCTGCAACCTTCCGTTCCGAAGTCAGACGTCTTATCCATGAGACCTCGGGGACTACATTCAAATTATTGTCGTTAAATAACTATTACGATTCCCTCTCTATGTGTAACGCAATGAGAGAAGAGCCAGAGGAAGAAAAACTCATTAATTTTATCCTACTAAATGAAAATTTAAATGTCAATGCTCATTTCTTTTAGCCTACTACAAGCACAGGCCAGACGAGCATTAGATGTAAAGCTCGCCCTCAGCAATGAAGTGAAGAGTCATTAGAGATATTTCTCGACATGAATGAAGAAATTAAAAATAATATTTAAACATAGAAAAAATACTCTATTTCAACTAAAAGCCGATATCTTGTTCTGCCGTCATTATTGACGGGGCTACTAAAATAATAAAATCTCAATTATCTTGAAAAAATAAACAATGAAACATAAAATATGAAATGTACTATCAACAGATTCTTGTAATTACAACATAAGATCACTGGTGTAATTGCAATAAATCAATATTCAACAATCAGTAATTTCAGGAGTCTCGTGCTTCCTATATAACAAATAAGTGTTAAATTTCTAAATTTCTAAATCAAAGGTTTTGTCTATTTTAAAAATTATTATTGTATTTAAAAAAAAAATATTATCTAAGTAAATTTGATTGCGAAGTAAATTGTTACTTGTGATTAGCCTAAATAAAAACAATCTTATTAAAAAATAAAAGACGTAGTATTTTATTTATAAAAGATAGAAAGATAGGCCTACTCCTTTATAAGATCCAAAACTAAATAACCATTAAAAAATTTTACCATTTAAGCTTTTTGATTTCATTATGTTTATTTGTTGTGATAATTCATTTGAAAATCCTACCTTGTCTTTCGATGTATAACACAATCAACCAGCTGTCTTTAGTAACCTGTAGAAACCTACCTGTAATTTTCATCATCCTAGGACATACAGTTTTTTTCGTATTATCTTTAACATCATCTTAACGCCTATTTCGATTTAAGAGTTGAATTACTTGGATTATTTTTGTATTGTAATTTTTTTCCTATCTGCATTTAGAGACGTTACCAACTTTAGACCAAATGTATGATTTTCTTTTAGTAGTTATGTTTATCATGTAAAGAAACATTGAACGGTATTTCTTTTTTTGTTTGCTGTCCGGATCACAACATTCTACATGATCATGGTTTACCTTAAGGATTTTTTTCTTTTCATGTGCCTTAAGGAAACTAGTTCCGTAAAAGTTTAAAAGGGCCCATGACCTCATAGTTTTTGAATCGGCGAGTGGATGTATTTGTTATGCATATTTATTGACAGATGACGATATACTTTTTTTTTATATAATTGAAAATGTAATTTCTGTGAAGAACTTTTCACTGAAGATAGCAAAAAATGCAGAACGAAATAATGAATGAATTTCTGTTGACGTTTACAGGATATCAAAATCTATTTTGGGACCAGTTTACAGATACTTTCATTAAAACCAATCAGACGATTTTACAGACTAGTTGACCCGTGCGAATAATTCGCACCAAAAAAAACCACCTTTGAGAAATAATAAACAAATCCAACAGCTGTCGTACGTTAGTTAAACATATTGTCAATAGCTGGCGCCTTTTCCATTTTTATAAAAAGGTTGACCCTTGCGAATAATTCGTATGGTATATTGAAATAATTCGCTATATTAGAATACTGGAATATTTACATGGTATATTGTAATAATTCGCATAATTCAGACACCGAATGGTAATGTAGAAATACATTACTGAACAGATTGCCTTCTACATTTTTATAAAAAGATTTTTAAATAAAGTTTTTTAGCGAAACCATCAATTTTAAAGAATTTGTTTATTTTTTTGTCATTAACGGTGAACGTAATCTTCAAAATGATATCTCAATCATTTGATTTTGATGAAGTATTAAGGGAACTAAACAAACAAACAAAAAAAAAACCTTTAAAAAATAATATATGAGAAATTGACAAATTTTTGTTTTTTTATTCTAATAAATCGTAATTTTTATTAAAATAAAAATTTTTTTTATGTGTTCTTATTAAATAAACGATGGAAAATCATTTTAAAATGCATTTGTATTCAAAAAAGGATATATTTGAATTACGACGCTGCAGTGTTTCGGTTTCGAAAAATAAGCCGCTTCTGTTAAAGCGTTTCTCCATTTTTATAAAAAGGTTTTTAAAATTAAGTTTTTTAACGAAAGCATTAACTTTAAACAATTTGTTTATTTTTCGTCAGTAGCGGGGAACGTAATCTTCAAAATGATGTCCCAATCATTGATTTTGATGAAGTATTAAAGGAAATATGGCGTTCCGACAAAAATACACCTTTGAGAAATAATATATAGTGATTAATCAATTTAAAATAAAGCTTTGATTCTGTACATTCTGTCTAAATATCCTGTTTTACATTGTTTCGTATAAAAAATGAAATACTTAAGCGAATCAGCTCCGTTGTGGTATTACGGTAAGTAGTGTAATACATTTTATAAAATATTCTGAACTACTTTCTTAAACAGATTAAATCACGGAAAATCACGGAAAGTAATCCTGGAAATTAACCTCGAATCCATAAATAAGTCTTTGGTTCTGATTTATTTACTTCTTTTTTTATTTTGATATTTTTTTTATTTATAATTTATTTAACAATTTGCTAACAGAAAACTTCTTTTACTTGTAAAACAAAGCTCAGAATTAATTAGTAAAGAAATTATTAGTGTTTTGTTAATTATTATCGTTATTTAAAGCTAAATCAGTGATCAATAATTTAGCTGTGTCAAGCTCAATTGGTTTATCAACAATTAACATATTGTTTAATTTGTGATTTAATTATTGATTACTTCTTTAAATTTGATCGTTGATTCAAAGCAGAACTAACCACGTTATACAATGTTTGTTTTCTGTCATAGCAAATAGGATTAAACAAATCTGGACAGCTCTGCAGAATAACTTCTGGCACAACGTCGTACGACATTTGGTTCTTTTTACTCAGGGGGTGACCTTTAAGATCATTTGACGAAAAAGTGAAAAAGTGAAGCAACGTCAACACGAATTCTCTGTAAAAACATCACAATGTACGTAGTGGCCATCTCTGACGACTGAAAAAAAACAAAAACAATCCACTAGTTTGGCAATAGAGTTAATGATCAAAACCTTCATATTGTATTTATAAAACTAAATGTTAATGTGCTAAATTTTAAATTCGTCTTCAAATTCAACTTTGTGTTTTATATATTCTGTTGATTGTAATGTTTTAATCAACTCTACTTTTAACTTAAACTAACAACGTAGGTTACATGGTAATCTATGATAGGATAGGGTAGGTGCCTTATGGAGCAAAGATTTTATTTCGTGCCAGTTGTATTATCGAACTAGAAATTTCTGAGGCATTGTAGCCATCCCATTTGCAGTCTTCTTCTAGTGGTTTTTCTTTCTATTCTTACCGCCATTTCTGGAGTTTATAAGCTGCTAGTCTTATGTGTCAGGACCACTTTACTTGGATTTTTAGTATTTTCTGCATTACATTTGAAATAAAGGCCTTGTTTTCCTTGATTGTTCCAATTTCTATCAATCACTTTTAGTTATTCTTACATTAAAAGAAAACAAGAACGCACATAACTAAACAAAACAAAAATTCACTGAGCTATTTTTGGTATTTGTACTGGGAATCGGAGACAGTACTGTTTCGAGTTTTGTTGAACTTTCATC
>JAFIDM010000004.1:7717228-7734699 GCA_023159025.1 Thereuonema tuberculata
TCCGAAAATGCGAATGTCGTCATAAAAGGTAGCCGCTCACCAGTTTGCAATCCTTCAGATATGTATCGAAACTATTTTTTACCTTTAGTAGATGGACTGCAGTAAGCTATGCTCATATCTTGCTATTATTTCTGGAGCTTTGGAAGTTGGAAAGAGAACAAACAACAAGAACATTTTATGGATAGATATCGCAACAACAGCTTGTTTTGATTTGTTTATGAGTACAGTGTTATTTAACGATCTGATTTTCGCTTGTAACTTTAGTAAAAAGCTTTTAAATACTTTACTTTTTCCAACAAATATTCAAAAAAAATTTACAAATCTCTGATTCCAGAGTTAAGAAGATAATAAACTTGTCACTATTGTGCGAAGTATATTGGAGAAGAAAGGACTAAGAGATAATTTTATTGTAATTCTTTATTATTAACAAAGAAAAATTATTTAGTAGTATCTTAACTAATTTTTCTTGTGCTTTAATACTTAAATCTTTTTGAAAGCTTTTTTTTCTTCTTCAGTTTTTTTCAATGAAAATTATGTCAGATTCTTTGAAACCCTGGACTATAACACACGAGACATCTTTCTTTTTTTATTATAAGACAATGTCTTTTGTTTCCTGAACTTCAAATCGGTCGTGCTGATAAAGAAAACATGTGCTTCTGCAGCTCTGGTTTTTTACGATGGCTTTTCCAGCCCACATGGGTCTCATTTCCAAACATCATCCGGTCGCAAAAAGCATAGCTACCGCTGCTTTACGAGTCTCTGTTTTTTGGGGAGGATTCGGATTTAGGAGAGCCTTAAAGCAATTTTCAATAAAAGATGAAGGGAAAAGACTAACACATTCTTTTTTTCAAAACTTCCATTGTCCTTTGTAGCTTTTTTTTTCTTGAAAACTTTTGGTAACTTTCAACTCGCATTATTATTTGATATAATTAATATATTACAAGAAAACACAAACTTCAACTCCTCAACTAAACATCTTTATCTCTTCAAAATTTCAATTCTCTAACGAGAATTTTCTTCAGGAAACGTACATATGAGAAAGAAAAATAGCATCTTTCTTCCATTTCTAACAGAAATAAAGTATAATAACCAAGAAAAAAGGACATAAAAACGTTACAAATAACTTTCTTCTTTTTCATTGTTACAGAAATGATACAATAATCATGGACAAAAACTAATAATCATGGATAAATCTAAATTTTTAGTTTTGATTTAATGCTCTTAATATTATTCATAACCTTTACAAACAATCCCAAAGAGATTATGTTCATTTTTTTCATAATTAATATGGTTTTTGAAACCCTTCCCTTACAGAAATCTAGTTAAGTTTCTGAAGTGTCGTCAACAATCTTAATCATTACAAAAATGAATTTAAAGTGGATTGTTAAGATTCAGTCAGGCTTATTTCAATCGAATTTTCGTAATAAGAAAATCAAAATTCTTGAAAATGAAAACGTTTTATGTTTACCGCGTTTAAAATTTAATTTATTTTGCTAAGCTTTCAAAGGGAAATATCTTAGATTTTTATACATTCAGTTAAATAATGATTAGAACTTTTATGCAAACATTAAAAAGAACTAAGACCAAGTTCTTCCATGAATATTTTGGATCGCTAGGAGAATTACTTCCTGTTGCTAATGTATTCTATCTTACATCTCGTTATATTTTTTATTTTTTTGATAAGCCTAAGCACTAAAACCAAAGAGGAACGAGATCTTACGAGAAACAATTTCATTTCATTTTGATTTTTTTTTAAATTAAATATTAAATTTGGTTAAAAATAAATATTTATAATTTTTAACACCTTTTTTTTCTTTTTTCCCCTCAATAATTACGACACCTAAAACTCTGTTTTCTAAGTTCAATGCGAAATTTAAATGCAAAAAAATAGAGAGAGCATGCTATTTTCAAAGAAACCGGATCGCAAATTTAAAAATAAGCTATTTTTTGATCTAGAGCATTGATTTTCCGGCTTAGCTAAGCAGCAAAGATAACTTTTTCCATCAAGTTGAATGTAACTTGATGTTTTTCTTTTTTTTTTTTTTTTGCTTTTTACGTTTAATGTGAAGAATTAAAACTAGGTGTACAATTAGTGATCGCAGGCATTCTATAAAACACTGCTTCTACAACTTTTCTTGTTTCATGGCGCACTTATGGATTTTCATGCAGCACACCAAACATGTTCTTAATGTTCCACAGAACACCAGATTTAACAAAGCTTTACTAAAGGCTTATTAGAATCCTTTAAAAAAAAAAAAAAAAAAATAATATGATTTGGACAGTAATAACAGCCTATTTTGAACATTTAAAATTTTCCTGAAATGGCAAGGGGAAAAAAAACCCGATTTGAATGTGAAATAATATTTTAATAACCTTCATTGAACGATACAGAATATAGTTGAAATTCCTATTTTCTCAGGTTATTTGAAGTCAGCAGTTCACGCTAGTGTATTTAACTGTATGTGAAGCTAAGTATTACATACATATATTTTTCAATAAATTTACAATTTGAGTCCTACGAGATTCCTATATTTACAGGATCTGTCTGTAGGTTCTGTAGAAGATATAATATTAGGTTTTATAGATAATATTTATATTATATAATTTGTTACATAAATATACAAATTTTGTTTTTTAATAAATATCACATTAAAATTTTAACTATTCTATTTATGTAGCTATCTTTCTAGCAGTATAAATATTACTTTTTATATAATATTTAACAGTTCGTAATTAGTTTTGTAATTATTTGTAAAAATATCAGTTGCTAAGTGTAATAACTTGTAACATTTTGATAATTTAATACGATTTGTTCATTAAATAATCAAAAAATAACTTTACTAAATTAATAAGAATTCTAAAAATTTTTATTGGTTATAATTAAACTATTACAGTCCAAAAAACATTTTTTTTGAGCATTACTATATACTATGTTAATTAAACAATGAAATTTATTACAAATATCCCCTCAGAATTTCGTTTTTGCAACACACCAAGGGCATCCTCGCAACCATCAGTGTGTCGCGGCCATCAGTTGAGAAGGTCTGCTACAAAAGACGTCGCTTTGTTGAAACAATTGAACAACAGAGTTCTGTGGTTCAGATTTCAGTCGACTATTGTTAGAAGTTAGGTAACACTGATTTACGCTTTCTGTCAGATCACGATAATGAAAGTTAATTTACATTATTGATTGTTAACTAAAAGAAAGAAAACATACGTCACTATCATTTATCCATCTAATGACCTACGGGATTGATTGTAATTCTACTTGAAGTTGTTGTAAAGAAAATTCAGTGCTTGTCTTATGTATTGGCTAATTTAAGGCTGTTGAAAACATTGAGGAAGTTGAATTATGCTTCTCTTCGACTGCGTAACTACATCTACGTATGACCTACCAATGTTCAGTATTGAGTTAAAAAAAAAAGTTTTCTGATCTTTTTTTATCATTTGAAATGACATCTAACAGCATGTCTTTCTGGTATATTGAGAAAAGCTTTGTATGGAAAGGAAATATTGTATATAGTTATTGTATTTAAGTTAAGATAAGGAAATTTAGAAGCTTTAGAAAGCGTAAGACTATCGAAAAGTCTTTTGAATTGTTTGAAATTTATTTTAAAATTTGGAACATTTTCTACCTCAGAAGGATTCTTACAGTCTGCGTGGAAATTGTAAATACAGTAGCAAATTAACAGGTTTTAATCCGTCTTCGTTAATTAGTTATTTTCTTAGATCTACCTGCCTGTTTTTCTTCAACCTTCAGCATTCCAATGACCTTATTTACGACGACATTACTTACACTGTTAAGGAAGAAGATCGATTTGTTCCAGTCTTAAGAATATGTTCATTCCGAATATAGTCTTGAGAATATTTTGTAATCTTAGTTTTCTCAGTGCATCAATAGCTAAACAGTTAAAAACCTATGTATTTTCAGTTCTTTTTAACTATTATTTTAGGTTAATTACCATGAGATAATGTGTGTTGTCGTGATAAACATTGTATTCCGAGACAGGTGGACAGTTCTCACCTATTTGAACGTTTAAACCCCGAAATAACTGAACCTTTCAAGCTCAAAAAGGTTTTTTAAAACAGAAAGTCGACACACACCCGCAAGATATAAACATTACAAGATAAAGTACCTAAAATAAACATCAATATTTTACTTGAATTCGTTGAATTAATCGATGATTATCTTCACTATTTCATTATTTGTATTTTGTGACAACAGCATTTTAAAAAAGTTAAAATAATTATTTATAACAGTGAAAATGTTTATAGAGTTTGTTTTGATTGCTGAATTTTGCGTTTATGAAGATACAAAGCAACTGATACTGATAGAATTTAGAAGCTATAAAGATTTGGAAAATATACGTCGTCTGGAAATAATAGTATTAATAATATAATAGTATTTCTTTGTTTATTCTTTTTTTTTAAAAAAGCATAGTAATTATTTGTCACGTTGTCATTATTTCGATTTCAATTTTCAGTCTGAAAAAATCAGGTGAAAGTATTAATTTATTATTTTATTTCAATGTTAGGTTCTTATTGTGCAACTATTCAGGAAACTTTGGCTGTAAGATGGAATTGTTTTTGACTCGATTTATCTCGATTTGGCTTCGATGTCGATGTGTAATCGTCATTGCGCTTAACTAGTCATTTCTGTGGTCGATTTTTCACGCTGGCCGCTTAAGCTTCGACGTTGTACAATCGCGCCGCCTGGCGTCGGTTTCGAACCGCAGACCAATGCCGGAAGCGTGCGTCGCTCGTCCGTTCGTCGACCCGATTTTCCAAAGGTGTTTTCTTGTTTTGTCGGCTGGTGTTTTGTTTAATTCGACGTTTGTTTCGGATCGATGTAACGACTCGCATTGGGTGCCTCGGCCCCACGAGCCAACAAATTGCTCGTGTTCGACACCTTCGTATCGGAGAAGCACAAGAAAGGCACAGAACAGCCTTAAAAGCTTCTCGCGAAAGGAACAATAAAGCGGCGATCGAGTCACGGTCCATCAACCCTTCCGCACCAATTGGAAATTTGGTAGGAACAAGAAATAAGTTCAATTTGTTCCACTTTCAATCTCGTTAATATTTTCTTTGATTATTTTTAAAATAAAAACGAAACAACTGACATAATTATCTTAAGTTATTTGTATTTTTCTGAGAAAACATGCTAAAAAGAAAGTGTGAATTGTCTGTTACATTGCTGCTCTAATCATCGGAATCGCAGTGGTGCCTCAAAAAATTCACTGAGGCCGGCGGACTGCTGGCACATACATTTTCTCACTAATATTTTAGTAGTGAGTTTTTCAATACTTTTGAGACGTCACTTCCTCACTCCAATGAATATTCACAATAGCCTCAGATCTCGCTGTTTACGCTGTTGATTGCTCCTAACTGATGATCGCCAAAGAGCGTGAAACAGCTGTTCTAGGATGTCACTTAGTAAACCCATTGTTGTTTACTGCTGCATTAACTTTATTTATCCTTACGTTATTCTATCATGTATTCTTAGGAAATCATCCTATGCAACGAAGCAAGAATTGAAATTGAAATATGGAAATTTTGGAATACGTAAACTTGTTAAAATCTGATTTACATGTATCTGTGTCAATTTATAATAAGTAAACGAAAATCTATGTAATTTAAAGGCGATTCGATAGTTGAAATATCGGAAAGTAACGGTACATTCCTAATTTTCCTAATTTATTTGAAAGCGATTTATTGAAAGAGGTTAGGTTTTTAAATTCGACGAAGAAAATGAACATCCTACAGGTTTATTTGATATTAAACGATTGCCAATGGCTCACAAGTTCATGTGAGTATTTACAATACTATTTCGCATTGCTTTTAGTAATCATGTTTCTCTTGGCGAAATATGGCTTAATTATTCTGTTTTCCATCAAGTTCAGCTTCAGTATCACGTGATATGTGTAATATGTTTTACGATCAGGAAAAATAATCATCTTTAATTTGTTTGTTTGTTTTTGAATTAGCATTCCAGGAGACCCACGAAGTCATTCCATGCAGATGTTGCGTGATGTAAAAATAGGATTATTCTTAAAGATTATCAAACAGAATAACTCAAAAGTGTTTTCGTCGCTCTGCAACTCGCAGCTTAAACGTCTCGATTCACTGCCTCCAAAAGGATGGAAGCTATTGTGACGGATGCATTATTGAGTTTACAAACATGTTTACTTTCTGTACTGAACATCTTGCCAATCTTGTGTGACTGGTGTTGAAATTTCAAAAAAGAAACTCTTTTTCTTTTTTTCCTATGAATTGTTCGAACTCTCCTAGAGGGGTGTTATTGTCATGAGAACCTCAGCTTTGAGCAGAAGTTGCTGAATAGAAGTAAATGAAGTATCCGCGTTGCACAAGATTTTCGCTGCTTCGGCAGAAGAGCCACAGCTGTAATGGCCCATCTACGGCATTGCTGCACATCATAACGAGACGAAAAATCACTTAATTATCTCATAAAAAAACAACTGACGTAAGTGAGATTGATACCACACCTAATGAATGGAGTCCCCGCATAAGTCAAGCGACGCTGAGATGGAGACGGAAGAATTTTGTGGGAAAACAAGAGGCGCATTTAGAAGAAGCACTTAGGATTCTAAGAGAACTTGTCCTAAAATACAGGTGCACCGAAGCATTCCTGCCTACTAATAGCAAATCCTTATCTAGGCTTATTACAAATTTGGAGAGAAGTGCTGACTTTAGATGAGGCCCGGCTTGAATTTATGCCATCAGGTTTCTCCAGAAAACCTCGAAAAACGGAAGCTTGTTGGAAATATGAAAGACATTGAAAGAGTTCACAAAAAAAGCACGAGCAGTTCTCTGAAAAATTAAATTTAACAACTGATATTAAGTTAAACAACTGATATTAAGTTAAACAGGTTAAAGCAGACAGATTAAGACAGATGCAAAGGCAGTTGCGCGCTTGGCTTCTAATGTTTGCACCGAATTCTTCTGAGGCCATCACTACCGAAGCTAGGGACCAGGTTTTTAATAAAATAATACAAGTCGAGTAAAATTGAAGGAGGAGATGATCGTTTGGGTTTCTAGGAGCTGCTTCAAAAAAAAAAAATCTTTACAAGTTTCTTTTCTCGGATAATTGAAGCTAAAACAATTCAAAAACCAAAACAAAACTTAACAAAAACATTGAAAACGATAAACAAACAAACAAAAGTGAAATAAAATTAAAAAAAAAGTAAACAAAAAGATAAAAAAATTCAAATAAGAATTCCTTTTTGAGCCGAGCTGATACTCTGGGACGGCCGTTTCAAGCTTGTTGGGTTCTCCTCAACCAAAGCCTGTGAATTCCCGGTGTCGAAAAATCCAAAAACAGATCAGTGATTCCTTTTGTTATTAGTTATGTGCGAGTTTGGTTTTTATTGTATTGTCTTATTTAAAATATTTAAATATTTTAAATATTTTACTTTAAAAAAATTAAAATAATAAATAATGGAATCGTAAATATAAAAGTTTAAAGTGTAACGGAATTAAAACCAAATAGTTCCTAAAAGAACTTGATGTTTCGTTTTTATTTATTTTATTTTTTTTAAATGAAACTGATCGAAGAAAAAATTTCCAAATTTGTAAATTAAAATATTCACGGAATACAATCTTCAAAAAATAATATTTTAAATCTTATTATTTATTTAATTGAATAAATCTAATTAATTATAATCAAATCAAAGCACGCGCAAATGTGAAAAGGATTAAAGTTAAAAATAAAGGAAATCCATTGTTTATTGGAGTTAAAATAATTACTTCGCTTCTAATGTTACTTATTAGATATTTTCTCCACATGTCTCCTTACGAATTCATTTAACTGTGAAATTCGAAGACTTAAAGATAAATTGTCTTTTGTTCATAAATATGCGTGTTAAATTCCAAAAAGATTCAATCACAGATTCAAAAGTTAGAGTTTTACAGTATAATCATAAAATAATTACAGGGATATTTCATGATTCTAATCTTCCTTTTGAAAATAGAGAAATAATTTGAAAGTAGAAAAACTTATTAAAGTAGAAAAAGATAAATTTAAAATAAAAAAAAAATATTTTGATCGTAATTCCGATCTTCTGCAGGTTACATTTTGGAAACATTCTTACATTTTCAAAGAAGTATGAAGATTAATTATACGATAGTGGAAAAGGTTTGACATATAAAAAAAAAAAAAAGAGTTTTTAAAAAGTCTCTTGTAATGCTGTTGCATTTCAAAAAATCTTTGCCATTCAAGTAAATTCAAAAATCTAGAAACAAATTCCTTTTACGATAATACTCTGAACACCAGACATCTAACATCATTGCATACAATTAGCGCTCTTTCACACGAAGCAACCAAACACGCCACCAGCCAAGCAAAATGGATTTTGAAGCAGCAGCTATTGATATTGTGCTGTTATCTCAGTCATGAAAACGATCAAGCTTATGTCTCTTGTCTGACGTATGTAAATAAATTTTACAGTATTCTATATAATATATGAATAATAAATCGTCATATTTCAATTATCTACAAATATCAAACTTACAAAATTAATTTTTTTTTCTGCAGCCGAGGCATCTTCTTTGCTTATAAACATTCACTGAACTTCTAATATGAATTTTTCAGTGTCAAAGTCATGTTTTTCAAATCGAAAATAAACAGAAATGACCTTCTGGATGCAACGAAAATCGCGTCTCTCGTGTGAAAGGCTTCCTTGAAATCTATAGAACGATGTGGTCGCGTGAAAAAATCACATCATGTCGCGACCAGAAGCGACCAAGCGGCCACATGTGAAAGGCTCCACTGAAATCTAGAGAACGGTCTGGCCGCGTCGTATGAAAAGGGTTATCCCTAAAGAGTCCAGAGACTATTCATTTGTGTTAGTCCCAGAACTACAATAACCTATCAGAAATTGGTCGCTACCACATAAAGTCCAAATCGTACATTTATAGGTACGTAATATCGTAAATATCTCACAAACTCATTTTCCTTTACTTTTTCACTTATATGGACACTTCATAACTATCTTAATGTATCAAATTTTAGAAAGTTTCAAGCGTCTTATTTTGTACTTTGACAGTCGTAGTTATTATTCCAACTTTAGAAATGTTTTGTTTGCAATTTGTTATCTTTAAAATATATATATATATATATATATATATAAAATCAGTAAATTCCTCCATTATTGTTTGGTAAGTGACAAGTGAATGTCATTTTCTTGCCAACTGCCTTAACTTGTTCTTTGAAACAGAAGGAAAAAAAAAGAAGTGAAGTAATTTCATTTTACTACCTTTTTTTCTTCTTTCTTCTCCTGATTGTTCGTTCCGTCTGATGGGACGTCTAATCTCACGGAAAATGCAGCTCTCGTTGCTCAGTGTCTTATATTCATATGTTACAGAATAGGTTCTCTGATCGATGAGCGACAAAGGCTGCAATTCTGAAAGAAAAAGATTTAAATTCTTGTCCATTGAGTCTGGTTTTTTTTGTTTGTTTGTTTTTTGTTTTTTTTCTGTTTTAACCAGGAGCTCATGTAGTTTTGGTTAACGGTTTGTCTTTTTCACATTTGCGATAATATATTTCTTAAGCAATGAGGCTGCACCATCTTCCCTCCAGCAGTTATTCATATATTTCGGCGTATCTCTTCACCGACGTCCTCTTGAGGCACCTGCACTGGCGTTGATGCCGTCCAGTACCTGTTTCGTCCGGCGGCAGCTAAAAGCTTTCAGCCGGAAGAAAGATGCTTTCAACTTGACAACAATGCAAAATAGATGCTCGAGGACGTTTGGGGATTTATATAGAATGCAAATCATGGAAATTGCACGGATCAAAAAAAAAAAAAGGGAGACGAACATAAATTTAAAAAGGAATAAGGATAAAAAAAAAAATCCTCTCAAATTTATTTCTTAGATATTCAGAGCTAAAGAAAACAATTAACTTTCTTTTTTTTAACAGATAACTTAATTTCAGTAAGAAATCTTATATTCCTATGTACTTATATTTGTATTTTAGAGTAATATTGACGTTCCTATCACTACAAGTAACAAAACAAAAAAATATTCAAGATTATATAATAAATTCTATATGTTCATATATATCTATTTAAAAATAATACCGTATAATATATAAATTTTTAGCGAAGGAAACTTGAAGGATGGACGAACTTAAAGAGATACAATTGGATGGCGTTATGCATCATTTGACGAAGCGCCAAAATATAATTTTTTTTAGATTATTGCTCCATCTATTAGCGAAAGGTAAAAAAATTATTTTTATAAAACTAACCGCAGAATTATGCTGCTTCCTATCTCAACATAATTCTGCGGAAGATTTTTGAATAAAATAATCGTTGATGAATAAGATTTGCATCACGTTTGTCGCAAAGTCATTTAATTCGAAATTCATACGTCATCATATGCGTGGTATATTTCATTTTGATGTATTAACACTCTTTTATTCCATAAAAAATGTGAAGTAATACATAAGCTTTTGCGTTTATGCGAATATCTCAAAATGTTAATCTTGATCAAATAACACCATCCAATTAATAATATATGTGGAAAATGTACAGAATAGAAATATTATTTAATGAATAAGATTAAACATCAACAAACAATATTTGATTTCAAGAATTTAAGCAAAGAAATTGCAATTAAATTAAGTAAACAGTAAAATTTTCAATATAAAAAGAAGACTCATTTAATTGACATTGGAACCCACTACGGATCCAATTTCTACTAAAAATCAATATGTTTTATCAATTATTAGCTGTACCCGGCATGCGTTGCCATGCCACTCAAAGAAAGAAAGTGTTTGTGTTTTAATTCTGCTTATTGAAGTGCTTTTGGATACACAATATTTTTTGTTTTTCCGTCTGGTGCATCACGAGTAAATCAGAAAGTTTTCCGACGCGTGAGCAGGCCACATACAGCTGTCCATGTGTGAAGCATGGATTTTCCAAATTTAGTCCACACACTTGTAGCGGTTGTCCCTGTGCTTTCGTAGGATTATGAGGCTTATCACTTCCTTCTCCCACCCACTAACAGCTTTTAAAGGAATCTTCTGGAAACATAGTTTTCGATCTAATCTTTATCTTTGAAATATTTTCCAATTGTTCCGAAATTAGCACCAGAGGACGACAAAAATCCCCGCAGAAAAATATTGGAATCCAAAGATGGATTTTTGTATCCATCTTACTACTTCCTTTCAACAATGAATTTTAATCTTCTTTTAGATAATCCTTTGGTTTGGAATGAATAAAGTCGATCGGATTTCAGCTACAGAATAAATTAAAACGTAGTACAGTCAAACTTGGATAATTCGAAGTTGAAGGGACCAGAGAAAAATTTCGAAATATCCAAAAATTCGAATTACATATATTCTCTCAAACAGGAGAGATAAATAAAAAAGATTAACTCCAAGATCAAAGATTTAACACATAAACTTTATCTAAGAATATTGCTACATTTTTTTTCCATTAAATCAAATATTTTTTTACTAGCTTAATTATTCATCACTTTTTAAAAAAAGGCAGATATTTTTAATTCTTCATTGAATGCAATCTTTGAGTCATAGCATACGATTCCAACTTATCAATTGATACAAAAATAGAATCTTCTACATTAGACCGTTTTCCTTAGAAAGACCTGTGAAATAAATAATTCTCCTTAGCTGAGAAAAGTCTCAGGAACAATTTTTACCGTAATATTTTAAGGACAATCGTACGAAAAATTCGAAATATCCAAAATAAAATTCGAATTATCCACGATTTTTTAATATTATTTTAATACATATTCTAGGGACCGAGCAAAAAATTCGAACTATCCAAGTTTGACTGTATTTAATTACTTCGGATTTAATTTTTTTCTTTTTTTTTTTCTTCGGAAAACGGAAACTTTGCTTTGTTTATCTTCCGCAGATGTTGGAAATAAACATAGGTTTGTCGTTTTCACACCTTTAAAATAAAATAAAATAAACACGAAAGAAAAATTTTATGGAAGTATCACATCTTAAACGTCTTAAACTTTAAGTTCGTTGAATTAAGTTCTTGTTTACTTATCGCGGTTATTTATATTTAAATGTAAATAAAATATTTCAGCTTCCTGAGATACGTAGCTTTCAGTTGTCTTGATCAGAAGCGGATGTTTTAAACTTACTTTCTGAAAAATGAAAGCTTTTTCTTTTTCTTTCCGATTCATATTAAACAGCTTTAAAAGTTTAGACCAAACCTATAATATTCTTCTATGCTTTCTGTATGTACAAAAATACAGAGCGAAAAATTTTAAAAATCATCAAAGATTACTTTAATCATTTTCCATTTTTCATCCTTTCTGTTCTCGTATGCGTTTGTCTTAAAAATCAGATTTTATCTAACTATTTTCTTTTCTTTTCCATTGGACTTACAATTTTATACGAAGCTCTATTTAAAGAGGCTATTTGTTGCTATTAAATATAAAATGTGTCATCAGTTCCAAATGGATTACAATTCTTCCTAAATCGCTTTTTAATGTAGCTTATAAATATACAAATGTAATGTGTTCACTCGTCCTTGTGTCCAACGATTTAGTTTTCCATTTTCCGTCTTTATCTTTCCTTCTTTTTCATTTTATCCCGTTTAAACGTGTCTGAATTTAGTGTCGACATCCCGGTGCTTTAACAGGACCTTAAAATTAGCCTTGGAGCTGTGGCAATTCAAGGAGCGGTTGCCTGAATGGGGCTGCTTTTAGAAAAATCAATATCATGGGATGCAAATCAAACAGAATGGTCCAAGGATACTCTTTTGTAATAAGCGAAATCCACCTGCCGTGTAGAAGCACTCGGAACTCATGTTTGGATTTCCATTCAACTACGTCGAGTGTCACAGTTACTACATTTAATTGAAAACCACCCACCCAACCACGCTCCTCCGAAATTCGCGAATGAATATTTCTTAGTAATCGTTCGTCTGTGGGCGGCAGAGTTCAATTTGTGGCGTTGGATACGATTTTACAGATTTAATATTTGAAATATGAATGTTGTTGCCATGTTTTATTTCTTTTTAAAAGAAAAATGAGGAGAAAAATTATTGTGTACATTACGATCCTGCCTTAAATGTATGATTAATAAGTAAATCTATTCACAAAGAAAGTAACTAAATGTATCGTAATTAGGCAACGTATACAAATATGAAAATATAAAGTTTTGAAATTTTGCGTAAAATACCGTAAAATTTAAGAAACTTGAGTTTTTTTTGTTTTGTTTTTTTTAATTTAAAGAAAAGCAAGAACATACAGAAATCATAGCATTTAAATTATACATACAAATAATAAAACTTTGATGAGGGAACTTCGAGTGAAATTAATTGGATCTTTCAGCTTTGTTCTTTGAGCCGTCGCGTCGTCAGGAGACATTTGAGAAATTCATAATAAGGACTGCGCGGTTATTTCGTGACCCTCTTGCTCAAAACGTTATAAACTCACTGATAGCAGTTGTTATACTGGGTTCGCTATCTATGGGCCGCAAACAATCACTAGATGGAGACACACTTACATGATCAAAGCCTTAGTTTGGAAAGGCCTATTACTGTTAAGGGAATACTAATTATTTTTTTGAGATGAAAAAATTATTATAATTCAGTTATACAATCATTCTATTGCACGAGTTGCCTCATACTGGTTTCATCAAGGCTAGACAAAACAACGACAAAAGTTTTTTCTTGTGTTTTTAGCGTCCCATTTGGAGCTATTGTGATAGCGATCAAAATCGGTAGTTATTGCATTTGTCCTGTCCATCCGTCCATGTCTGTCCACCCCGAACAACTCCCAAACGGAAGGTCGGATCGACAAACGGATTTCATCATCGTGTTCAGAGGCCCAAACAACGTAGGAATAGGGTATTTTCAGGGGCCGACGCCCCCCCCCCCCCCCCGCCTCCCATGTTCGAGATATTTGGCATTGTTTTCATTGGATTTCCGCCATTAGCTTAAATGTTAGAAATACAACCATCTCATTTCAGTTGTCAGCTATAGCTTAATGCTTAAGGTCTCAGACTCATATACTGAAGCTTGTAGGTTCGAATCCCTGTATGTACTGTTTTTTTGTTTTCTTATTTTCCTAACTTTTTTTATTATTTTTTCCTGTACGTCCTTTATTTTTTAATTATTATTTTTAAATTTTGTTATTATTATGAGTCACCCTTAAATTTATGCTTTAGCATAAAATTATATTTATTTGTTTTATACGTAAGCAATGAATAAAAACAGCAATGAAGGAATATTGAAATGAAGTGAATTAGTCTGATAAAGTTTCCTATCAGTTTAATGTAGTGCAGTGCTACAACAAGAATTGGCTTCGTAATTATTTAAAAAATATAAAACAAAAATATTTATTTAAGAAAGAAGTCAGTTAAAAACCAATAAGCTTTTTAAGTTTAAATATTACGGAAAATAATCATTGTAAAGGATCGACGAACCGAAGGATTCCATTAACATAGCTCTATTCATCCTATTATCCCTACACCCACTCTGTAAATTACATTGAATTAGTATTTTGTCGTTTGGATTAGACATTTTTATTTGTATGCTGAACCGGATTTCTGAAAGATCAATTCGGAAGAAGGTACTTCCTTTTTTTTGATCTTTTTCGCTTTTGATTTCAACCCTTTTTTTATTTACTAATTTCAGTTACAATATTTTGCTGTGCTTAACAATCTTCCATCTTATACCATATGGTTTGGAATGACGTGTAGCAACAAATTGCGCAGAAAACGTTGAGTTATGCCTATTCAGCAATAAATTAGATTCTGGCTAATGATGACAAGGCTTGGATGATATGCAGTGAATGTAGGCCTAAATGGAACCACTTAGCATTGTTATATCGTGAGACCGGAAATTGAAAATATAAATTTTTAATAGTAGTAGTAGTAATAGAGTATGTTATTTTATGGTTACTTTTATTTAATTTTCATTTCTTTTAATAATCAGGAGATTTCTTTTTTTTTTAATATTATTAAGCAAAATTTGGATCGATGAAATGTATTGAGCCTCCTTCATTAATACCGTTGTAGGATGATGTCTTCATTGTCATTTTCCGTTTGGAAACATTTTCCTGTGCCTTTTCTTTGTTCTTTCTTTTCTTTGCTTTAGGTCTCCTTCGGAGAGATAGGAGCAGTCGATATCTTGATGAAGGGAGACGGTGGCGCAGATTTAAAGGAAGGAGGGGGAAATAAAACTCGTGCTTGAGAACAAGACCAATATTTGCACAACAGTGCAAGGGAAAATAATCGTTTCTACAATAAAGAGGGGGGAGACTGTATTAAAATAAAAAAAAAAATACGGCTTGATATTTTATTACTGTTTTTAACTGAAAACGGAGGCAGGACTTATTCCCAAGGTACTTTGGAACCACCAGTCCCGGTCTCAAGTAAATTCCCCAAAGCAGGACGAATAAAGAGAAGGAACAACTAGGCCGTGAAGCCCAGCCCTTCTGTTGTCACGGCTATTAAAAATGTTACTAATTTTCTTCTGAATTTTGGCAATTAGCAGAATTGTTTTGATTTCAGTTCTTATTTACAATTTTATTTATTTATTTATTTATTTATTTATTTATTTATTTTTTTATTTATTTATTTATTTATTTATTTATTTATTTATTTATTTAAAATGCTATTCTTTTGGTTAAATTGTAGTCTCCTTCTTCTGTTCTGTGATATTCATTTTTTCTTCCTTTATTGTCTGTCAATTTGAGTTGTCAAAAGCGACTGAATATCGTCCCAACTTTCATGAACTGTTTTTGAATTGGTCAGTTGTCCTGTTTGCCATCAATGTAAGTATTAACGTTTCGGCCTTCCGTCCGTGTAAGTCGAACAGTAATTCTTGTAGTTCTTGTAGATTTGACAATGCAATAAAGAAATTTGTAATAAAAAAAAAAAAGATTAAGATGGAATACCTATAACTTAACTTGCCCGAAAATTAGCAGATAAACTGCGTTGAGCAAAACACTAAACTGGATGTTCTAACTTAAAACTAGAAAATCACTACATACTTAAAAAAATATATATATCTTTCTACAACGGCTGTCTGCTGTTACTGCGACATAAAAGATTCCAGTTCATTCTTAGTTCATTGAAGGACAGAACATTCTCACTCAACTAGTTGAGTGAGAATGATTATACAAAACTCCTAAAAATGTCCTGTTTAATAACAACAACGATATTTCATTTTCTTTAACAGAAAACTTTTTCAGGTTGAATAACTGAGGACAAGAAATTTTCTTCTTCTGAATTCTTCTCAACTGAATTCGTTATTTTAAAAAAATATTTACAATAAAACCTACAAACAATACATAAGCCGTTCGTATTTTCAATCCAGAATCTAAAGATGATTATAATACAAAAGTTCCTAAATCGTCCGTTTGCAATATAGAAATCTATAAAATTTATGTATTTTTGTATTGTAAACACTGACGGTTTATGTATTGTTTGTACGTATTGTAAACATTTTTAAAATGTATCACAGCGAATTCAGTTGAAGAAGAAGAAAGAGATTTCTTGTCCTCAGTTATTCAACCTGAAGAATTTTTTGAGCAACAAAACGAAATATGTTGTTGTGATTAAAGAAGACATTTTAGGAGTATTGTGTATCTCATGATTAAACGAAGAATATTAGGAGAATGATTATAGTTAATGGCACCAAAATAATAGACGATATCATACAAATACTTATTCGTTAGTTTTATTTCTTTTTCATCAGGAAGATGAAAATAAATTTGGATATGGTTTCCAAACTTAATGCTAACTTTGAATTCAAAAATCTTGCGACAAAGTAGACTCAAAAACAAAAATTTGAGTTAAATCAAACCAAAAGAAAATAAAAAATTACTCAAAACTGCAGAAATATCATAAAAATAAACCTATGGTGTATACACTGTCCGACCACTTTATTAGGTATACCCCTGCTGTGCGCACACATGGTACTGGCAGTGAGGGCAGTGTCGTGGGGGATGATTTCCTGGCACACGTTGGGTCCATTGATACCTCTGGAGGTACGTCAGGATGCTAGAACGTACCTATACATCGTAGCTGACCAAGAGCAACCGTACATGTTAACAGTTTATCCTCATGCAGATGGCTACTTCCAGCAGGATAATGCGCCGGTATACAAAGTCCGCATCACTATGGGATGGTTTGCGGAATATGACGATGACGAATATACTACAGTGGCCCGCTCAGTCTCCGAATCTCAGTCCGATTGAAAATTTGTAGGATGAGCTAGAACGGGCTGTTCGCTCAGGCCTATACCTCCATCAAATCTTCAGGAATGCATGACACACTCATTTCTGCATGGTACCTAAACGATTTCAGCATCTTGTGGAATCCATGCTTCGACGAATTCAGGCTGTTTTAAGGGCTAAAGGAAGGAGACCCAACACGCTACTAGATAGTTGTACCTAATACAGTGACCGGACAGTGTATATATATATATATATATATATATATATATATATATATATATATA
>JAFIDM010000004.1:7749699-7808974 GCA_023159025.1 Thereuonema tuberculata
CTTCAGGTGTACCGGCTTTTATTTATGCCTATTAAAAAAGTCAGTTTTCCTTATTATTTTGTAAAGAAATGTATTTTTACGTAATGAAAATAATCATAGCTCTTCATCTGAAGACTTTCATTAATTAATTCTTCTAAGCTTCAAATCTTCTGATTCGCTGACGACAAGTGAAACTTTGAAATAAATCTGTTCTCAAATGCTTAAAAGAAATTCATGGCCTTTCTAGAATGAAAGCGCGGAGGACAATTCCTAAGGAATATTTGATTAACTTCTGAATGCATCAGGATTGATTATTCCCATGATATAATGGAACCCAGAGCTTAACATCTACATTAGACGTTAGTTAGTTACCCAACAATTGGCCCTTAAGATATTTTAAATGGAAGTAAGGATAAAAAAAAAAATTATAAGTTTTAAGTAAATCTTTAAGTAAATTCTCATAAGGCAGATCCAGAAGAAAGTCTTTTTGAAGGACATTTTTCAACATTTCTGTCACTTCCAGTCTATCGAAAAATGAAGTTATTTGTATCCACTGACCTGTATCCTAACTGGACGACGAAAGGAAAATTTTATGTGGTATCCTCGTTCAGCCGCAGATGACAGCTCCTGCAAAGAAGAAAGAAAAAGAATTTGCTGCTGACAAATTCCGAATTAAGTGAGTTTTATAAAGCCAGCCTTCATTTGAAAATTATTAAAAATCAGGAAGAAATACAGACAGCGGTTTTTTAAGGTGTTACACATTTTTTTAACTGTTATATTATGGCATTTAATGTTAAAATCACTACAGAAAGTTAATCTAAAGTTAAATCGAAGAGAGGAAGAAGTAGAGAATTAATAAAGAGGTCTGATTAAAATACAAAATCTTCAAACATCTAATTCAGTTGAGAATTTGATACAACATTTAAAGACTGATAATAAAAAAGAGGAAGGAATATAAAAATATTACACGGTTATAAATGTATAATAATCACAGTAAGAAAATACTTAGTCGGTACGTAGTGGGATTTAATACCGTCGTTATCATCATTGGATTGCTCTACGAAATCAATTTATCATAAGATTATGTACGAATAGGTTAGATTAAGTAAGTAATTAACAAGGTAATAATTAATTAACAAGCAAAACCTAAAATCTTGTGTTAATCAAGATTATTTCCTAGTTTTGGGCTGCATGTCAATTTTGGTTGTTGTTTTTTTTTTAACTTCTTAATAAGCAGAATGAAAGCGTTACATCTCTTGGAACTTGAGAAGAAATAGGTTTTTGCCAACATTGCTCTTTGTTAAAATATCTAAGTAATGGAAATAAACGACATTTCAAAATCTATTTTTACGTTAAGATGTAAATTACATTCCCATTGCGCGTCTGTATATTAGCATTTTCAAGATAGGAATAAAATAAGGAAGAACAGAAAGTTTTAGGTTTCCTAAACTTTGTTTATTTCTCAAGTTAGTTTCATTTCCGTTTATGTATTTCTGTTATTTCTTAATTTAGGTTAGAGTCGAAAGGAATTGAAATTACACTGAAATGTTGGTTTTCTGGTGCCTGTCTTCAATTGCACTCCTGTTTTACAAGAGAAAGCTCTTTGCTCTGCCTTGTCCTTCAATTATTTTAATGGCTTACTTCTGCTGCATATTTCTCTCTGTAATTGAAGAGAGAGCAGTGAAAGAGAGTCATTTCAATAAGAAAACAACTTCTCGGCTATTTAAATTTTATTATATTAAAATACTGAAAAAACAAATAAATAACATTAATTTTTGGGAGGGGGGCAATTCTCTGCAAATAGTTACTGGCTATTTCAGAAAATATTAAAAATTAAAAAAAGACTAGACTGATACCCGTCTCTTCGCTAACGGAAAACAGCATTTTATTTATTCAAAAAAATTACATCAAGTAAACTTAAAACTAAAAATAAATTAAAGTTTAAATTCTAAAGAATACCTGCAGTACAATATGGAAATCTATTTCTAACAGTCGAACATTGCGCAATGGTGTTGATCATACCACAGTACTCCTGCTGTCTGGCAACTTGCGGGCGGACAGTTGACCATACAAAGCTCATGCGAAATTGTTGCGTAATTCATTTGTTGAGGACGTACACGCACAAACGCTGTTTTTTTCTTAAGTAATATAGGTAACATTATCATGGTTGCACTTTACAAATTATCATGCCACGAAAATTACAAATTTGATACTATCAAAAATTTACAAAAATACATGACGTATTTGTATTACGGCGCAATTAACAAATTTGTAATTATCGTCAACAATGAAAAATACAAATTACCACACTTTCACATTATCCACTACCCAGACCGCACTTAGTGACAGGTGCTTGGGGCTCCAGCCTGGGATCGCAAATATAGCGGGGCTCCGAAAATTAAATTTGACAAGCAGTTTTTAATAAGATAAGAATTGTACTTCATGTAGTAGTAGTAAAAAGCGATATCAAACTAAGATACTTGAATAGATTATCAAAATCAAACAGTATTTTATCCTAATAATTACATTTCTGTAGCATATGTATTTTTTTAGAAGTTCACTGTGACTGAGGGCCCCTTCACTTAATAGCTCATCGGGCCCCGGGGAGGGTAAGTACGGTCCTGTAAGTGTTCTTAATAAACTTAGTGTCTTGAGTAACAAAGAGAAATGAGTGGAACAGTTGGTCACCTAAAGTCAAGTTATTCAGACACGGTGTGGTGATAAGTGTCAATTTCATGAGCTTAGAAACATTTCACAGCTACGTTTTGTTATTTTCTTAATCAAATTCTATTGAATCAAAAACTGATTTGCAAAATGCATGACATTACTTACTTTATAAACTTGTTCTAACATAGTTTATTTATTGCACAGAACCACGTGGTATTGGCGGGAACCGATCTTAATGTTTCTTACCAAATGGTCTAAATACACGCTACCTAAGAAGGTCTAAAATATGACCTTTTTATTTATTTGGAGCAAAAACAAACCCAATTGATCTATGATTTCTTATTTTTAGAATACCCAGAAATACTCCAAAACATTAGAGGTTAAAAGAAAGTTTAAAACTCAATCTACCTGAAGATGATAGCGACCTAGAAATTCCACAAGGGGAGGGAATTTCGGCCACATGTATTCAGTGTTTTATGCGAGCCCACAGTGATTGTGTTTTATATGGGTCCACTTTTACATTTGTGACTTTGGAAATTTAGACAATTAACATGTAATTTAATTGTTTCAGCATTTTTTCACATTTTTTTTTTTAAAAAAAAAAAGAGTATTTCAGTAAATTTTTCTTGGTAGCTCATATTTGGACCACAATTTCAAAAATGAGATTTTTGTAACTTTTTTTTTTTTTTTTTTTTTAAAAAAAAAAGGTTAATCAATTTTTTTTGTTTTTTTTTTCAATCTTTTATCATAAAGTAGACTCATTTTCGATATTAAGTAAACTAATACAATTTAAGAATCTAATTTTTTTTCTTGGTGAAATTCATAAAATAAAAGTGATAGCCCATATTTGGACTTTCTCCTATACTCTTGAACCGACTTTATAAATAATGACAAGCCTTTTCTAGATATATTTTGCTCTCTTTTAAGGGACTTAAGGGACAAGAAAGCACATTGATTTGCTGAAATAAAATATTCATTTTGCGGATTATTAGCAACTACTAGAACTTGTAATACTGAAGAATTAGTTCTTCTTTTCTTCATTATGTAGATCTGACTATTGCGTAGGCAATCTTAATAAGAGTTTCGGCGGGAACTATTTTTTTTTTATTATTATTTTATTACTCTAATACTATGAGAATTCTTTCTTTGATTTTCTGTAAATTAGGTTTTCAATTTCTCTTCCCTGCTATTCTTGTTGCTACTGGAGCTTTTATAGAAGACTTTCGTTGTCTATCCATTGTTCCTCTGGTTTAAGCCTCTAGCAACTACTTTCATTGATACTGAATAACAAATCAGCTTTCAAAGAATGTGGATAAGTCACTTTCTCCATTAAAATTTTGAAAGCAAATGATATACGCTTTTCTTAAAATTCTATTTCCAAGGTTTAAAAGCTATTCTCGGCTATCGTAATGTAATAGAAACCTAATGGACGATATTTAAAGTTTTTTTTATAGTAAACTCATTTTTACACGAGAAGTGAGATGTGCTCCTTTTATCACGAAGATCTTTTTTAATTTCGTTGTTAGAGCCTAAAAGTATCTTAGTTCCTTCTAAAGCTTTTTTCTTTTGGAGCAAATCTAATTGAGATGGGTTTTTTTCCCAAGAGAATGAAGTTAAAATGAAAGTTACGAAACGCGACTTAATTAAATTTCTTTGAATAAATAATAGTCAAGTTAGTCCCAAGTCATCTTTTAACAATAGATCAGCTTTCAAAATAGTGCAGTCTTCTTCTTCTTCTTTAAGGATTCGGAAAGAGTATCTGTTCCGACTTCATTGGTCCTTCCATCTTGTACCACTATCTTTTTAGCGGCCCTAAGTTACAGCTTGTCTGTAAAACATAGGGGACCGCTCTTGCTTTTATGCTTGCTGGATGTCACACTCTGTAGTGGCCAAACGGTTAGAGATATTAGAATGAAACCTTCACCATTGTGTTCAGCATCAGAAAGTAGGTGACCACGTCCAAAAAATCAGACCTCTAGTACCACTCCCTGACCGGAAGTTGGGGGGGGGGTCAAAACCGGTCGCTTCCGATAAAGAGAAAAACGGCGATAGACGTCCCCCCAATATCGACCTTTCTGAAGACATTGGTGGTGGTTACGTTTTTGGAAATTGTGCATTTTATGGGGCCGCTTTGCTTTTGACACTATAAAAATATTATTTTCCCTTGTTTTCCTTTCGTTAGATAAAACAAAGAGGCTTTTTAGTCTATTGGAACGTGATCATAAAATGAATGCAGGTTATAGGTATAACCTGCAATAACTTGTGGATCGAAGAATGGATCTTTCATATCTACAAGAGATGATCTAACATTAGTATTTGAAAATTTCACCATAAGGTTCATTGTCTAAGAAAATTTACGTAGAAAATCATTTAGAAGCGAAAAGGTTAGACAACTAACCATGAAACATTGGTATTGATTAAACAAGGAAATCAGTCAAGTTTTTCCGTCAATATCATATTTGTTTTTTTCTTTGTTCCTTTAAATTTCTGACAAGGGAATGGTTAGGCTTGTCAGTCCGAAACATCCCTTGAAATTTTTATCATTTATTCAGAATCTTAAGTAGTTGACCTATACCAAATTTTAGCTGCTTTTTTGCACTGAAAGGGGGTTAAAAAAAATGCTAAAGTTACAAAAAATACGTCATCATTCTTTGCTTGCCACGCATGACGTCACTATCTCTCGCTGGTTTGCCGGCGCTCAAGGTCACACGGATGGCACGGCAGAGCAAAATACTTACTTTTAAAATTATACTGTTATAATTACTGTTTATAAAATAAAAGCAATAACTGCAAAGTGTGGCCACATTTGTATTTTAAAAGAATGTAATTCTATATAGAAAAAAAAAAGAAAAGAAAAATATTAAATTAAAGAATTGAACAGAAATTTATGTAACGCTAACTGTAAACTATTAGCATATTATAAATAAAATTACCAAACAATGACAATAAAATCGAATAATAACTTAAAGAAATTAACAAAAATAAAGGAATAGAAAATGTTTTTAAAAAAATGAAAAATAATTTCGTAAATTTAGAAAACATTTCAAAATCGTAAGATTGTGGAACTAAAATGTTTCTAAACATTGAAGTCAAGCAAATATCTAACTTACTACTACAATTAATAATGTAATTATTTGTTAAAATCCACCACACAGACTTAACTTCTAATCATTTTTGAAAATAATAAATGATTATGGATTCTAATATGTAATATGAAGAGCAGATCTCAGGATTTTAAAATATAATTCGTATTTGAAAACTTTTAAAATCAGCAAATGAAAAGTGTGGCATCATTTGTATTTTAAAATAAAGTAATTTGACAGGTTTTTTTTACCCTGAAGAAGTCTTTGAGAAATATATAAGACGAAATATTGGATCTGTGAAGAAGTATTCTTAGTTAATTTAATAAAGAAATTGTGATATTGTATGATGATCTCTGATGTTGATTGACTTAAAGTAATTTGAATTTGAAAAAAAAAGAAATAAGCTTACATTTTTGAAAAAGAATGTTCAATTGTCATTTTATAGCCCATTAACAGTTAATCATAAGTAGAATATCAAAAATGAAGAATAAAACACACTGTAACGTTACTATGAACAAGTGTAACTCAATGGTTTTATAACCCTAACTACATTTGAAATTACACAATAATAAAAAATAGTAGAAATAAAAATCCTGTGGGTTTAGATAATTATTGGATATTTTTGTAACAGATAAAAAAAAATCCAATAATTCAAATTCAAATTCCCTTCTAATCTCTTACGGTTATTTCTCCCCAGACATTCACCTTTGTTTTACGCCATCAGATATCATGCCAGAAAAATAAATCTAAAAAGACAAATTCTTAAGACGAAAGTACCAACTCATTTCAGAAGAAAGTAAATTCAAGATAGATTTATTCAAGATTTGTGCAAAGTAATTTTTGGATATTTTTGTAAAAGATACAAACTTAGATGTAAATAGATAGTTAAACTTAGTTTTTTTTAGAATCCACAACACAAATTCTTCTAATCATTTATTTTAATCATTATTATTATAATAATGATTAGAAGTTAAGTCTGTGTGGTGGATTTTAACAAATATCTATATTATTAAACGTAGTAGTAAGTTAGATATTTGCTTGACTTCAATGTTTAGAAACATTTTAGTTCCACAATCTTACGATTTTGAAATGTTTTCTAAATTTACGAAATTATTTTTCATTTTTTTAAAAACATTTTCTATTCCTTTATTTTTGTTAATTTCTTTAAGTTATTATTCGATTTTATTGTCATTGTTTGGTAATTTTATTTATAATATGCCAATAGTTTACAGTTAGCGTTACATAAATTTCTGTTCAATTCCTTAATTTAATATTTTTCTTTATTTTTTTTTCTATGTAGAATTACATTCTTTTAAAATACAAATGTGGCCACACTTTGCAGTTATTGCTTTTATTTTATAAACAGTAATTATAACAGTATAATTTTAAAAGTAAGTATTTTGCTCTGCCGTGCCATCCGTGTGACCTTGAGCGCCGGCAAGCCAGCGAGAGATAGTGACGTCATGCGTGGCAAGCAAAGAGTGATGACGTATTTCTTGTAACTTTAGCATTTTTTTTAACCCCCTTTCAGTGCAAAAAAGCAGCTAAAATTTGGTATACGTCAACTACTTAAGGTCCTGAATAAATGATAAAAATTTCAAGGGATGTTTCGGACTGACAAGCCTAACCATTCCCTTGTGAGTAGAGATCAATGGGAGTTCATTAAAGGAGTACGGAGTAAAAGATACCGTATATGCTCCAATAGAGGCCCCCGGCGTTTATTTGCTAAACTAGTCTCGGCTCCCGGCGCTTAATAGAGACCGGCTGCTATTAGAGGCCGGTCATTATTAACAAAAATCTTCAGAACGCAATATTTTTACACATAAATACCGGCTAATATTACAAACAGCTACTTTTATTTGAATTTCACATGCTACATAGGACTGTTGAAGATAAATGGCAATGTCTTTCTGTACCTTTCGCTGCTATTCGTCGTACGAATCCACAATGACGGGCGGCCGCCTCACCGGAAGTTTCTTTCGTGTATTCCACCGCGCGAATCTTAAAGGCAATGTCAAATTACCGTTCCGGCGGCATTTTGTAAGGCAATTTACCATAAGGTATTACGCATGACTATAAAGATACGGACGCTTACATTAGTACCGATAGGCAAGTATCAAAGACCCGGCTACTATTAGAGACCGGCTACTATTTGGCCGTGTCCCCACTGCAGCCCTGCGCTTATTAGAGACCGTTGACAATAAGAGCCTCGGCGTTTATTGGGGCATATACGGTATACGAAAAGGTCTGTGGGATTTAAGAGGTTTACATGCAAAAAAAATAAAGGAAGAAAATAGAAGGTAATCGACGACGTAATTCGAATAGTCGTCTTCTCGAAATGACATGACATTCACATATTCGCTGTCTACAGTTCTAAAATGCGTCATTAGAGGAAAGACTTTAAATTATGCTTATTATTTCGTTTAATTATATTGAGCTGTTTATTTTATATTCTGATATATTGATTTACTAAAAAAATTTATGTTAATACATCTCTGTTGAAATACATTTTGTTGTCGTCGTTCTTAAGTAAAATGCACGCCAAAAAGTATGATAAACAAACGCAAAGCGTCAGTAAAATGGTATTTATTCTGTTAAAAAAAATAATAATAATTATTCTTATTATTAGCGGCAGGACGTCGTTTTTTCCGGCGAATCTCGCTTCTGTCTGCAGCATCAAGATGACTGCATCCGTGTCTGGCGGCACCACAGCGAAAGACTGAGTGAGTCCTGCATTATACATCACCATTCCGGTCCGGCACCTGGCATTATGGTGTAGGGGGCCATCGGATTCCAGTCCCGCTCGCATCTAATATGTTACATTGAATAGCCACCGTTACATCTCTGAGATGTTGGAGCCTATTCTTATCCCTTATCTTCAGGGCCTGCCCGGGGCCCTTACCAACAGCGCGTGACTGCACGTGGCAGGCAACGTCTAACAATTCCTGGATGGGCACTATGTTCAACTTCTTTCGTGGCCCGCGTGTCCACCGGATCTGTCGCTTGTTGAATACGTCTGGTCCATGATCATACAAAGACTGTCACAGACCATCCGTGGCTACAGCAGATGAACTTTGGCATAGTGTTGAAAGCGCATGGACTGACCTACCCCAAACGCACATCCAACATCTCTTCTTCTCTATTCCGGACGACGTAGCAGACGTTATTACCGCCCATGGTGGCTACACGAGCTACTGATTTCTTTATGTTACGCAAATCGCACCGAGCTTTAATTGTAATCATTTCATCCTTATAACATAAGTTATGAGAAAGATTTTATGTGCGCTGTTCATAATTCTGTAGGTCAAAGGAATAAGCCGGCACACCTGATTAAAATGATTTAAATTTAATAACTGAATAAAGTAAAAAGAAGTACAATCCGGTTTCGGTTATATTCTAACCATCTTCAAATACCATCTTCAAGTCAAGGTACTTGAAGATGGTTAGAATATAACTGAAACCGGGTTGTACTTCTTTTTATTTTATTCAGTTATTAAATTTAAATCATTTTAATCAGGTGTGCCGGCTTATTCCTTTGATCTACAGAACATAAGTTATCTGTATAATAAATATGATTTTGATAGCTGTTGTCTTTCATAGTGTTGCACTTTTAATGGCCAGCAGTGTATTTGCTGTTTTTTAGTCTAGGTGGAGATATATTTTATTCTCCCGTAAGTGGTTTGAAGTCTTTTTCCTTCCTTCGTCTCCAACCCTACCAGGACCCTCATAAGCGTGGGGGGGGGGGGTCATAACCGAAAAAAAAATATGAATTTGCCTAACATTTTTTTATTTTTTATTTTTTTTATAACTAAGTCTATATTTTACATAAACTACCTTCGTATAATCTATGATTTTTGACCAGTGGGCCCGTTACCACATTACTAAATTTTATTTGAGGCCCTACCTCATCCCCATAATCCACTCGAAATACGGACACTATTCTTTGATAGTTATTCCAACATTTTATATAAAGTGTATTTTACCGTTTTCTTATCCCTTCGACATGTATTTCTGTTAGGTTTTTTTTTTCTTTTCGTCAATGGCTGAAGGGTAATTGGGGTCGTGGATCGGTTGTCTCATTTTATGTGGAATTCTAATGAATCACTGGAAGGTGGGTAATGCGATTTGCTAACGTGAATGAGGCTGATGACCGCAGGAGTGGGTTTCCGTGACATGCAGCCTTTCCCTCTACCCCTCACCCTCATGCCTCGTCAAAAATGGATCGAAGCGGATTCGTCTGCTCTTTGCAGTGTCATCAATCAGTTCGAACGCAGGGTGTGGTCAGGAAAGAAGCCTGTGCCAGGTTGGAGGTGGAGGGAGAAATCAGTCAAATACCCTCTTCCCTCAATCCTTAATAATAAAAAGAGCCCAGCCAAGCATCGGGTCTTCTCCGAACCATCAAATTGCGTTTCACGGCGTTATTGGAGAGGGGAGTCAATAAAATTGTCATTGTTGCAACGTGCTTTCGCTCCGTAAAACAATGTCATCTTCAGACTCGAGAAATGATGGCTTTCATATATCATCCGCGTTTCTTCACTGGGGGTTATTTCTGAAGACATTCTCCCCTCGAGGCTTTTCTCCTTCCGAAACGAAGAAAACTCTCCATATTAATTTTTGAAGTTAGCTCTTTTCGAAAATATATTTGGTTTAGATTTGGTTTATGGGGTTGGAGAGAGAGACTGAAGGAATTGTTTACGGGAAAATTAATAAACTAGCTAATACGCCCCATCAATGACGGGAGAACAATGTGATAGCTTTTAGTTGAGATAGAGTATTTTAAGTAGAAGTTTTTTTTTCTGTTAAAATATTATTTTTAATTACTTCATGTCGAGACATGTCTCTAATAACTCTTCAGTTCGTTGCTGAGGGCGAGCTTCTGTACCTGCGCTTGTAGTAGGCTAAAAAAAAATGAACATTGAAATTTAAATTTTAATCTAGTGTGCTAAAACTAATGAGTTATTTTTTTTTCTCTGGTTCTTCTCTCATTGCGTCACACACACACACACACACACAAAGAAGGAGTGATAAGAGACAACAATTTTATAATGTAATTAACAATAATTTAACAATAATTATAATGTAGTCCCCGCGGCCTAAAGGATAAGACGTCTGATTAGAAGGTTGCAGGTTTGATTCCTGTCGCGGACATTTCATTGTAAAAATTATTTCTATTTTCACAAGAAATTAAATCATTTTTCGAAACACAGAGGAAGTGCGTTTGACATAGAAAGATCAGGAAAGCTATATAAGAGATATTGCCATTACAAAGAGTATATTTGTAAATAAGAACAGTACACGTTTAGTTACACACGCCTGGAAGAAATCCTTAGAATTAGCGAGAACTATTTTAAGGTTAAAGTAATTCCTCAACCCAATCACATAATCCTCCCCCCCCCCTTCCCCTACAAAATCAAATATCCATTGCCACCTTTTTATTTTTAGGGTGTGTATGTGTTTATAGATAGTATCCACGCATCAACAAAATTTAATATTTGTTCCTCAAGGGAAATTGTTCTATATTTTTTTTCGACATAAAATTCACAACTACATTTATTTTGTAGCATGGCAAATCGGAAATCAAAGATCTAATCCTACAATAGGTAACGTAAAAGCTGAGTTAGAGTTGTCAGTCTTCTTCTTCTCTACCAGGCTATCTTTATTAGAATCTCTCAAGAACTCTGTGTACATTGTAGGCATTTAAGGGAATTAAGGTATTTCTTTTCAGTTAGCCATAAATTACAATCAATAATTTACTTATTTATTGCTAAGAGTAAAGTGGTGTCCCTATTATTAGTGCAAATCACGCAATGCTGGCTTATTGAATTACATTATTACTTTCAGTGCTCATGTAAATCTTATAAATAAATTCTTACTTTGTCCAGAGACTCTAAAAAAAAAAAAATTGAACAATTTCCGTTATTTAATAGTAGCCTGAAAGTTAATATAATGGGCAACTTCCCGGGTCCTAATTCATTGATTGAATTTCACCTGGGAATGTAAGCGAGGAACCATTGAAAAAACAAGTTGTAAATTAATAAATAAATCTAATATTTTCAGTTTTTTTTCGAAAATACATTTTTTTAATCCAGCTTATTTGAAAATTACATTATTTCATTTTTTTACCTTTGCTTTGTGGTTTTTCTCTCAGAAATCGTTGTAGCAAATTCGCAATGAAATAACCTTTCAAATCAAAACCCCGAGATTTGATTCAGTTTGAAGAATTCGTCTGAAACTTTGTTCTTCGATTACTGACATTTGCTCGTCTTTCAGGACATCACTCAGCCTGAATGTAAATCACATTTCAAAGCCAGTTTCGCCAAAGACAGACTACTATTCAGAATCCGAAGATGGACACGTGCACATCAAAATGAAACGGGGAGAAAAAATTATATTAGGAAAAAGGCGATAAAAGAAGAACAAGAAGTTCCTTAAAGACATTGCAGCCTATTTTCTTTATAAATGTTAACATTTTTTATTTTTTTTATTTTTCATTTTTTTTTTTTTTTTTTTAGAATCGTGAAAAACAATACAAACGAAATGTCTGTTTTTTTTTAATAGTTACAATATCTGTTTAATACAAACAGTACAAAGTAAGTAAAAACCCAAAGACTTAAGTTATCTAATCCACTTAATTACATTAAAAAAAAAGCACAAAGATAGTAAGTTGATTAATAAGCAGGGAATAAGGAATCGATTGATATCCACTGATTCGGTTCTAATGTGTTTCTAGGATAGCTTTTTTTTTTTTCCATCTTCCCGTTCTAATTTCTCGGCGAGGATCCTTACAGGAATTTTTTTTTTTTCAAATATAGACAGCCCTCGTTTTATGACGGTTCAATTTACGACGATTCAGATTTAAGCCGATTTAGAATTTAGGCCAAAATGGAGAAAGTATATTAAAAAAAAAATTAAAAATTAAAAAATTAAAAATGCAAAAAAAAAGAAAAATTAAATTTCTTGAACGAAAATGCAGCCATAAACTGTGAATGCAGTCAACTTTTTAACAGCTGTTATTAGTCTTCTCCCTCCTCGCTTTTATTTCGCTCAGTCATCCCGCATTGATTGCCTGTGATATTACAATTAATAGTGGTAAAAGTTTTTAAATAAACGTTCCATTTCTGGTAAAAGGAAATCTACTAGTGCAACTCCCGATGTTATTATTTATTATTTTATGTTAATTTAAGTTAGTAGGCCTATGAAAGTAAATAAATATTTTACATTAATTTTAGTTGTAAAAAACTTATATTAACATGGTTTAATTAAATAGAAACAACATATTCTTGGATGTGTGGAACGCATTGTAATGGTTTCGTTTTACGTCGATTC
Organism: Thereuonema tuberculata; assembly: GCA_023159025.1. Lineage (NCBI taxonomy): Eukaryota > Metazoa > Arthropoda > Chilopoda > Scutigeromorpha > Scutigeridae > Thereuonema > Thereuonema tuberculata. Next base: position 7,762,755 of record JAFIDM010000004.1, read on the forward strand.
GATTTACGACGCCACTATAGAAATGCAAAATCGGCGTAAAACGAGGGCTGACAAATACAAAACATTATATCGTATTTTGTCCGTGAACCGGCTTGCTAAGTTTTAAGAAGATCCATCAGCTATTCAAAGTTACTGAGCCTCGCTTTCTTAAGAATGTAAGAAACGAAATGCGAAGAAAATCTCGTTTTCTCAAATTTAAATTCAGTTTTTCTTTTCCAGACAGAATTGATTTTTTTTCCTTATCTCCTTTTAGCAGGCAAGTTGTCTAATCATAAAATGATATCACTTCGAATTGAATGCAAATTCAACAGTTTTGAGACGTCCCAAAATATATTAATTTTAATGAAGGAGTTCTGTTTCACATGTATAAATGAAACGAATCTAAAACAAAACAAAAAAATGCTTTAAGTTATTTAAACAATGACTAGCAAAATACCCGTGCTTCGCATGAGTTAAAATACAAAAAGTTATCCTGATATGGAGGAGGAATAAATCGTTAATTGTGAGATCACTTCGAATCGTTCCCAGTTGATAAAAGAAAAAATCACGTGATCGTTACCAATTAGTGGTATTATTGTATTTTGTAACCCGAAAACACTTAGATATCAAACTTCATCCAGATCTGGGATGTAAAACTTCCCATCCCTTTCTGTCCTTCTCCATCCCATTAAGGAAAAATATTGACAAATAAAAAGGAACCTTCATTTTAAATTTCAAGCTTCTACTTGCGATAGTTGCAGTAGACGCATAACTTTCAACCCGCTCAGGCGTTGAATTTACAAAAGTCCGTTCTTATAAACATCCGTAAAATTTAAAGGTTCGGCGGTTTCGGCTGTGCGTTGTTTAGTTCGTTAAGACTCTTAGCTGACTAATTACAGCTCAACTCAAAAAAACTCACCGTCTCCGTTCACCTTCGGGGTGAACCCCATTTTTTTTTTACTGCGGTAAATATTGAAATGTATTTCTTCATTTTTTTAAGAAGATTATTTTTCCTTAGTTTCAGCTTAAGCAGTTTCAGAGATACGCGTATCCTTCGAAAAAGTGTCCCTTTTGTTTCACACCCTAGGACATGAATAACGAAAATTCGTCGAATTCATATCTTTTCGATTTTGACAAAAACTCTCGTGTCAAAATTTCGTGTAACAAATCCAAGCAGTTTCGGAAAAAGCCTTTTTTTTTTTTTAAACCCCATTTGAACCCTTTGGGGTTGTATTTCCAAAATCCTTTCTTAGTGGGCGCCTACGTCATAAGGGAACATATTTCTAAAATTTCAAGTTCCTAGGTTGAGTGGTTTCGGTTTATGTGATGATGAGTCAATCAGTCAAACCTTTTATATATTGCTCTTTATATATAAAGATCTCGCAAATTCAGAACGAAATTGATTATAAATTTAATTTATAAAATTTGAGCTTTAAACATGATCTCACATTGATAGATATTTTCTACTTTCAATTCATCTAAATTAGATTCAGTTTATACTATCTAATTACTTCTTAGTGTCATGTAGTATAAACTGGATCTAGAATCGGAACATTTAATGTGCATATTTTTTAACATGGAAAAGAAAGGGAATATAGAGAATGTACAGTTTTTCCTTTCACGCCTTGAGCTGCCATCAAGGAGATGCTGGGATAGCTGTATCGTCCTTGTTAGGACTCCTCAGTTCCTCGTTGATGATAATCGAGGCATGAAAGGAAAAACTAGATTCTCTGTATTGCTCTTTTTCACGAATCTAGAATAGTTTGAACAAAAGACAGTCAAACAAATATATTTAAACGGCAGATATTAAACCCAAATATTAGCAAAATAAATAAATAAATAAATATTAAAATTTATTTCTCAAACGCATTGTTTCAGACACGCTCTTATCATGAATTTGGTTATAAGAGACTATCGTAAGAAAGAAAAGTATCTTATTCTAGTTACTATTGGGGCCGTTGTGTAATCATTTCATTCTTTATTTGAAACTAAGAGACATCGTTAATTTCGTATCAAAGTTAAGATAAGGATTTAAAGAATAAGTGAATTTTGATTTTCACGTGCACTAACTTCAGTATATTTTAAAAACTAGTTATTATATTTTTTGTTCTCTACATAATGTAGCGATGTATTCGTCTACAAATTTTATATGATAAACCCTAGAAATCCTTCAGGAGAGTTTGCTCTTCATTAACTTTACTCTTTGATCAATTTTACTTAAACAAAAATTATCTTAGAGTCCAAAAAAAAAAAAAAAAAAAAATTGAAAGAAATACGTTGTATCTGGAACATTCTGTAGATCCGTTATAAAATGGAGATTCTTTATTTTATTAGTTACTTTAGTTTTTGATTGTGACAGAAACTAAAGGTTGATTTTCCCGGAACTGCTATTATATTCCAATTTTGTTATCTTTTATTGTGTGTTTCATGTAATTCAATAAAGGTAATCAATAGAAGATAATTAACTTTAAAATGCCTTATCAATAAAGCTAATTGACTTACTTATGAAATCAACGTGTAAGCGGTCCTTCTTTTCCTAATTGCTTTTGATTCCTCGCCTTTTATGATGAGCCATTGCATCTAATTCCCTTTTGATTGCGAGGGGGAGGAGGTTCCCAGTGTTTTTCGAAAGCAGAGGATCGTGTCTTTTTTGGGAAATCTCTTTTGCTTTTGAACGAGGCTTTTTGTTTTGGAGTTCATGTCGTTGACACCAATCTCACGCAACTGTTACCTTTGCCTCGACTGAAAAGAAGAGTCTCCTAATGAGAAATTAAGGATTCGCAAATCGGAAACAGCTGCAACAACGTCGTCGTTTCCCCAACTACGTCATTCAACTTAGATGTCTATTGGAAAGGAGGGAATTGAAATCTGATTCACTTTTTATAGCTTCACAGGGAAATGGTTAATGCAATTTTAAGTTCAACATTCACTTTATCCCTATTATCAAATTAACTATTTAACCCAGAAAGTTGAAACTTTATAAAGTTGGCCAGGTAGTCCAGTGGGATAGGTGGGCTGGAGGGGTAGGGTTCAATTCCCGGCGAAGATCTGGATTTCTTTCTAGGTTATTTCTACTCCGGACGGGCCCTATGGTTCACCCAGCCCTCTGTACAATGGAAACTGGGTTTCCTTCCCGAAGGTAAAGGTGGGCGAGTGTTTGGCTGACTACCCAATCTCAAATACTCCCCATTGTGATCGAAACGCCGGAGTCTATACCTGAGCCAGGCGAAGGCTGCTATGGGAAAGATCTAACCTAAAGTTATAAAAAAAAAAAAAGTGATTCTTTTGATTTTGAAAAATAGTGGACCTGTAGAAAAACAGTTAAACCCAAAGACAGCAAAAGCTTTTACAATAATTACAATGACCCAAAAACTACATAAGTCTGATTTTCTAACAGTAAATGAAACGAAACATTGTACTATTTCTTTTTTTAGTCAACCCCCCCCCCCCCGGTGTTCGAGATATTTGGCATTGTTTTCATTGGACTTCATTGTACTTGAGATGCAGCCATCTCATTTCAGTTGTCAGCTGATGCTTAAGGTCTCGAACTCATATACTGAAGGTTGTCGGTTCTATCCGTAAAGGGATTTTTTTTTTCTTCTTCTTATTTTCCTAACTTTTTTTTTATTTTTCCTTATGTTAATGTGCTTCCTTTTTTTATTATTATTATGGGTCGCCCTTAAATTTAAACTTTAACACAAAATTATATTCACTCGTTATTTTTTTTATTTTGATAGAAATTACTTTTGGAACTTAAAAGGAGCATTTTATAACATCTGAATATTAGTCTGAGACTTCATCAATAGAATGAACAATTTTTTGTAATACAGTTGACTCGCGATAATCCGACAGTTACGGAACCGAGGGTGTGTCGGATTATCAAAAATGTAGGATTACCAAAGATTGATTTTTTAAAACTGAATTTTGGCTTCTAAGGCAAGAAAATTGAAGTTTATGTACATACAGTACTGTACATACTACAGTACATATATTGTTACAATACATATTGAGTACATATTTTACGGCCATTGAGGATATTAAAAAAAAACCTCTTTGGGCATAGTTTTACACAAATGAATACGTATATATGTAATACTAATTTATTTCTGTAATTATGTCTTAAAAAATAAAATTACAGTATATAATATAAAATATAATGTTATGTCTTAAAATAAAAATAAAAAAATACGTACATATGTATTTATGGTTTAAAAAAATTCTTAAATCGTTTTTTGTTTCTCCTTACTAAAGAGTCTGTCATGGCTTTTTCTTGAATATCTTTTAGCATTAAAATGTTCTCGTAGTCGAGTTCCCTCTCCTCACACCAACGTATCAAAGTGTTTGCAGCCGACATAACTTCATCGCAAGTGATTGTGCATTCACCTCCGTGACCGCCTCAATCGGTTCGGTTTTCAAACCACCTGCGTCGGACTACCGAGCGTGTCGGACTGTCAAATGTCGGATTATCGCGAGTCAACTGTATTATTAAAAATAAAGATGGAGGTTATATTTTGGAAACTTCCCATGAAGATTTGTTAGATTAAGAAAATCAAACTGTTACCATTTAGAGGTAATGAGATACAATAAACAAACACTTGTCTTTTATAATCACTAATATTTGTTGTAAGATAATAGAAGTTAAATTTACATCAGTTTCGAAAACTGATTGTACAAATGAAGACGCTTCACCGAATCGATCTATTGCTTTACAAAATGCAACAGAACATCTCCATTCGTCTAAAAACTAATTTTCTGGTGTCACGTGATACATTCACATGGAATATTCAGTTAGATTATTTGTAATCGCCGGGTATTATAACTAGAAATGTTTAGTTTTAAGGTTTATTCATGCTTCACCATTCCACAATAAACTCTTATTTACATCTATTTTTTTTTTCAATATATGGCGTATTTCCTCATTGTTTATAATAACTTCAATGTATGAGAGATAAAATGCTTTCAGACAATATAAAATCACGCAAACTTGAGAAAATAGAACTTATTGCATAAATTATAGCCGATACACCTGTTTAAAGTTTGCAGTATATTAATTTAATACAGAATTACAAAAATTAATTACATCACGACAATAGTTTTAATTGCAAGAGAGCAATTATAATCAAGGGATTCTCAAGGTCACTTGAGAATAATTGCTCCCTTGCAATTGAAACTATAGTCGTGATGTAATTAATTTTTGTAATTTTGTATTAAATTAATATACTGCAAACTTTAAACAGGTGTACCGGCTATAATTTATGCATTAAGAAATATGATCAGTACACGTAAAAAGCCAGTAATTGAGAAAATAGAATTTTAATAAGAAATATATTTAAAAATTACTTACAACGTTTCGGCAATTATAGTTATAATTGCCATTTTCAAGTGATATCAAAGATGGCAATTGCAACTGTAATTGCAGAAACATTGTGTTTTAATTTTTAGATATATTTCTTACTAAATTTGTAATTTATCAAGTTTCTCATTGTTTGTTGTTTGGAGTTTTTTTTTTTATTGGACGAAATCCCAAATGATATCTGCAACTATTCGAAACTAAAGAAATCTTGCTGATGAGCACTAATAAGGACAAAACGATGCCACAGATTCCCATTGATAGTGTCTCAAGATGTGAAAAAATAATCTTACACCATCTGTAAGCTATGTAAATATTTTTTAAAAAATATACAGCGAATTTTCTTCAAAGTTAATGATTACGACTTAAATTTAATTAATGACATTAAGTATAATTATGATTCTTTTAAGATCAAAGAAATTAAAGAAGAAAAAAGTAAGGTAGTTATCCCATATTTAAACAAATGTAATGTTTATTTGCTAAAAAAAAATGTAATTAATATGGAATTGAAGCGGTGTTTGAATACAGAAAACAAATTAAAAAATGTTTTGTGTTCTAGAATTAGAGTGATAAAAAAAATGAAATGGGAGTCCTTTACAAAATAGAATGTTCAATGGATGGTATCTTTTGCATAGAAGAAAGCAAAAGGACGATAAAAGAACGTGTAACCGAACACGGTAGATACATAGGAGGAAACTAATGGAAGATTCGGAAATAGCGGAGCATTGCCATTCAAAAGGACATTTAATGAGTAATAGAATAAAAATAAACACAAAAATCAAGAAGATTTAATAAAAAATACGAAAGGAAATAACTTGAATAGAAATGAAGGTGTAGAAGTATATGGAAGTATAGTAACGTTAGCTAGAGACTTAGTGTCACAATATATTAAATCTGGCAAAAATGAAGAAATAAATAGTTTACATTATAAATTATCATTGTATTGTAGAATTTAATATTGTAAAAGTGTAAGATAGAGCATTTTTCCTGTTTGATGTCTTGTCTTTGTTAATTTTAAATTTGGCAGCATCACAAAGGAAAGGTGTTGGTTCTTTCCGATAATCTTTAACTTATATATAAAAAGAAAAGTCCTGACTCACTCACTCATTCACTGACTCATCAACGCCCAGACCAAAGTCTTGGACCTAGAAAGCTGAAATGTTGCACAGAGGTTCCCTTTATGATGTAGAAAAGGAATAAGACCGGAATTTTCGAAATTCCCACGGGATAGGGAATAAAGAGGATTTATATTTTCGCTTTAAAATAACCTTGAAGTGTGTGGAGGCCAACCCGCAATACTTCTGAGTTATCCGGAGAAGGCCACACCGGGCTGGGAACTCGAATATTTTCCGATCTCGATATTAATTTGCTAATAAATAAAGTTGTTTTTTTTTATGCTAGCTATGCAAGGGTTCCGGAGCGAAGCGACGGTACCGGGCTAGTTCATTATATATTTTAATAAATATTTATATAGCATACAGATGATGTAGGATTATTTTATCTTATAATCATGAAAAGGAAGGAACTGAAAAATAAGTATAATGTGATTGGGAAAAACAGCTTTTCTTTCATCTTATTCGCATTTCACGTTAAGTTTCATTATTAGAAATAAGCTGACTTTTCTTTAGTGTTTTCACGACTTTCGTTTCTTTCAGAAACCTCACACAAGTTCATGAACCTTTGTTACGAGAAAAATATTTGAGGTTTCCCCTTCCTTCTATCCGTTAATTTACTTACCGATAGTGGTTTGTTTCCACAGTAATCTGACCGAAGCGAAAAGATGCCTCCAAGTTGTTCTTTTTTTATCTTTTTGTTTATTTTACTGCCGCTGCGGAGCGCTGGCGTTGTCGTTGGAATTTCGCCTGGCTGATAAATTTTGTCTACTTCCTTGTATCACTCTGTTGAATAATCATCCGCCAATTGCTTTTCCGTGTTTTCTTCTCTTCTTCAGCGCTGTAACTCTTACGAAATAGAAAAGTTAAAAGATTAAAATAAAACAGACCTTCTCCTCGTCTTCTTTGTCTTCGAGGGATAGACGTTGGCTCGTTTTACGTTGATTCAGGAACATGTTGTTCTCATATACTTCGCTTATAACAGAAGCCTCTGTCTGAGAGATTCGCGTTTCTCACAAGCTAATTTTATCTAAAACAACTCGACAGCAAAAGCATTTTCATAATTAGAGTAAGAACTAGAGAGATATTTACTAATATTGGATTGTTATTTAACCAGTGTTGTCAGTACAACGTAAGTATAAAACAAATTTCTTGGCTGGTTTGTTTTATTTTTTTATTTTAGTTTTTGGACAGTAAACTAATGCAATTAAGATGAATTGAGTCTTGTTTTAAAACTCGTGTATTTAAAGTAGCATCTTACTTTCATCATATCTGCCCGTAATAAATAAACAAGTTATGGATCCACTTGAGAAGGCTGTCTCTCGACAGCGAAACGTTGTATTCCATTTCATGTCCTTAAATTGTTTTTGATTAATCAGGTGTATGGCTTCATTATTGTTACCAATGTCGTTCAGTGCACGTAAACCCGTAATATTAGTAAGTTATGGATTGCATAGATTATTTATTATTATTTGTTTGATTGTTTTTTTATTTTTTTTTTCTCCGCTATTTGGGAAATAAATATTGTATGTATTCTCTTAAACATTGTATATATACAGTATATGCTCCAATAAACGCCGAGGCTCTTATTGTCGCCGGTCTCTAATAAGCGCCGGGCTGCAGAGGGGACATGGCCAAATAGTAGCCGGTCTCTAACAGTAGCCGGGTCTTTGATATTTGCTTACCGGTACTAGTGTAAGCGTCCGTATCTTTATAGTCATGCGTAATACCTTACGGTACATTGCCTTACAAAATGCCGCCGAAACGGTCACTTGACATTGCCTTTAAGATTCGCGCGGTGGAATATGCGAAAGAAACTTCCGGTGAGGCGGCCGCCCGTCATTGCGGATTCGACGAATAGCAGCGAAAGGTACAGAAAGACATTGCCATTTATCTTTTAACAGTCTTATGTAGCATGTGAAATTCAAATAAAATAGCTGTTTGTAATATTAGCCGGTATTTATGTGTAAAAATATTGCGTTCTGAAGGTTTTTGTTAATAATGGACGGTCTCTATTAAGCGCCGGCAGCCGAGGCTAGTTTGCAAATAAACGCCGGGGGCCTCTATTGGAGCATACACGATATTCTATCGTTAATAATAATAATAATAATACAGAAACTTTTATGTAGTTTCCAATCTTTTAAACTAAACTTCCTTTATCAGTAATTCAGTAAGAAAGTTTTCAGTTATATTATTGCAATCTGGTAACTTTGCTTTTTATTTATTTTGTTTGTTTGATATTGCTATTATCATTTCTAGGCCAAACGATTGTGACATTTTTTTTTAATAAGAAAAATTAATAATATTGATGATTACTTGTAATTCAATATTTTGTAAGATATTTTCTATAATTGTTATTTATCTTTTTTTAATGTTACCCCCCAGTATGAAATACTCCTCTTCAGATATGCATATAAAGCCGGACAGAAATGTGGAATTTGTTTAAAACCAAATTTAAAGACCAGCTTTGGATAATGTCAATTTATCTCTGCTTCGTCAGCGGCCTCTCACGGAAATTTTAAGTAGCTTCAAACTAAAACGCAATAATAACGGACTTCGTTCTTTTATTGATTGAATAAGATCTTTGCCACTCACAAGTCATAGATACAAATTATAAGTGTTTACACCATACTTCTTCCTAGTTTCCTCTCTTTTAGAAGTTTTAATATTAAGCATCAACACACTCAAGACAAATAAATGTAATAAAATATATATACATTTATTTAAAACGCAAATTTTCGAAGAGAAATCGTCTCTTCTTCTTCTAGCTTACAATGAATAAGTAACGAAAAAAAAGGAATTTTAATAACAAACTAAGGAAGATTACGTGAAAAACAACATGACATAGATTGTTGAAACAATTAACTTTACAACAAATTATAATAATCTGAAAGTAATTCAAATAATCAACAAACAAAGACATCGCATTTTATCATGTTATTACAATGTGAACAATTTTTATCAATCATCTCATTAGCCATTGCTACTATACGTTCATTCACTTGTACTCCATCATTCCTGTTTAAATTTCTACTTTTTATGTTTCTAATGTATATACTTTCTATTATTTTTCTTGTATTTAATAAATGTATATATATTTTATTACATTTATTTGTGTTGAGTTGTTGATGCTTAATATAGATGCAAAATGACAACCATTTGATAAATGCATATAAGGTCATCCCGTTCAGTAAACTTTACATAAAAAGAAACAAAAGTAAACTTATCACTTAATTCCTAACCCCTGTTATCAGGTTATGAATTAAATAATATGTAACAAAAGAGACAAAAGTTGAAGATCACTGGAATAGGAGACACATTGTAAACATCTCTCTTCAGAAAGGCTAGAATTTACTTTCTTTTATTTATTAAGGTTTTCTAACTTACTTAAGGAACGTAGTACTTTAATGTTGTGTTATATTAAAAAAACAAAAACCTTCTAAGTTTGTAACGAAGAAACTTTCCCTTCCCAATAAGAAAAAGAACATGATTTTCTCCCCAAACCACTAGGAGAAGAATGGTTGGTATGTTGCACATCGCAACTCCCACACCTTCCATTATTCACAAGGAAATCCTCAACTGGAGATGGTATGTTTACTTAATGCTGTCTCTTCGATTCGGCTACAGCACTTGGAAATGGACACAGCCTGAGGGCGCCAAATGCAGTCACCTGAGCATTTTATCACCCTTTGGAGAGTATTTGCATGAGCTTACACTTAATCGGAGGAAAGTATTATGGAGTGCGGATTTCGTTGAAAAGCCACTCCAAAGTTGTTTGACGATAAGCCAAAGAATGCAGTCGTTGTTATAGTCGTAATCTCTTGAGCGCAAGCCATGATTCTTTAATGAAGTGATTTCATCAGTTTCCAAAAATATTAAAGGGAAAAAACAAAATATACATTCACTGAAGATTTCTTAGGTCATTTGGCTAATTAAATTCATATCATATCTGTCGTAATATGAGATCGTCAAAAAACAAGTGAATATATTTGTGTGCCGAAGCATAAATTTAAGGTCGAACCACAATATTAATAAAAATTACAAATAATAATAATAAAAAAAGCAGTACATTAACGGAAGGAAAATGATATAAAAACTAGGAAAAAATAAAAAAAAAAAACTCAACGTGGAGAAAAAAAAAGATTGAGAGGAAAAAAAAAGTAGATCAGGGATTCGAACCGACAGCATTCAGCATATGAGTCCCAGAATTTACCGATCACGCTGTAGCTGATAACAGAAATGAGATAGTTGCACTTCTGACATTTAAGCTAATAGCAGAAATCCAATGAAAACAATGCCAAATATCTCGAACATGGGCATTGGCCTCTAAAAATACCCTGTTCCTATGTTGTTTGGGCCTGTGAGCACGATGGTGAAATCCGTTTGTTAATCCGACCTTGCGTTCGGGAATTGTTAGAGGTGGACAGACACGGACGGACGGACAGGACAAACGCAATAGCTATAGATTTTGATCGCTATCACAATAGCTTCCAAATGGGTCACTAAAAAGGGATGTAAATTTTCCCATTACCTAGCAGCTCGAAATCTGAATTGGCAACGATTATCAAAATCCAATTGTTTTTTAGCCTTTTTTTTTTTCTTTTTAATTTAATATCAATTCAGTAGCAGCTGCAGATATTGACATGTTAACTACACCGATTGCTAGCTCTTTAATGAAACCCTATTCTAGCATTGTATGCGTTAATACTAATAAAAAAAAGCAATATTATAATGAATACGAATGTGTAGAAATGTATGCGTTAAATGTTAATATGAAAACAATGTGATGTTGTCCTAACGTTGCTATCGTGTTAGGATAGCAATAACATTAACGTGTTGTCAACTGTTTAATTCGATTAAAATATGTAAGAAATATTGGTAGACTTCTCACAAGTGAAGTCCTTCTATTATGAAGAATAATTATATTTAGAATTTAGTATTTCTATGATCTTAACAAAATAAAAGTGATTGTTTGGCAAGTACTAATAATCTATACATATTTTCGAGCAACTATAGATAGAATTCATTGTAATTTTTGAGGGGAAAAAATTACGTAATACAGTTGTAAACTCATTTTCAACAGGTGTAAATTTAACTTGGTAAATAACATACTCCGAGAATTCCTTAATATAACAACTACTCCTTTAATTTCCACGATATTTCATCCTTCTTTGCTAAGGACTTCTTCAGGTGGTACCAGAGGATAAGAAACTATTCTTCTTTCTCTGCATTTCATTAGGATTACAAATAAGACGCAAATAAAACGCTTTCGTGTTCAAGTTAACAAATGAAAATTATCGTATTGAATTTAAGGAAGGAGCTCCTCGCAAAGAAGGATATCGTGGAAATTAAAAAAGTTGTTGTTATATTAAGGACTTCTAGGAGTTACAGGATATATTTAAGAGGCTTAAATTGCTAAAATTTCAAACCAATGTTATTTCAAAACTTTTTCCAGCAATTTTCACAAAGTAACAACTTACAAAAATTACTCCTTTATTTCAACATTCTTCTCTTTCTTATTAGACGGAAGTTACTAGAATAACTTTACAATTGTCTTTTAAAGTTTTCTTTCAGAGTTATCGAAATTTGTAGTGGTCATGTTATCTACCATTTAAAAATTTTTCAGAGATTAAATCTGCTTTATCTCTGTTTTCTTTTAATTTCTGAAAAGACCTGATGTTTGAAGAAATCGTTTTTCTCTTCCCACTATTTCTTTCGTTTCTGTAACTGTTTCCTTTCTCCGTTTACGTTCAGCAGCTCAGATTATCAATACACTTCTCTGGAATCGTTCTCAATTCGAGTTACTGGGGGGTGTGAAAAGAAAATAGGGGATGATTTTCAAGGAGATCCCTATCAAATCCCCCGTATGAATCAGGAGGGAAGACTCCTCCGATTTCTGTTTGCCTCCGGTAGGGGTAATATCGATATAGCTAATGCGTTTGTCGAGGCTAATTCGCCATGACAGATAGCCTCGCTCCGAGGACTCCGCTGTCACTTCCATTCCACCGTAGATTATTTCTTCCCGTCGCGTCGTGTGATGAAAGCTATGGAACGGAGCCGTTGAACGTTTCGTCGTTCGTAAACACTAATTTTTATTTATTTTTTTAACTTTAAAGGAAAGTAGAAAATTAGGAGAACAATTACCTCTTGCTTTGTCAGAGTTAAAAAAAAAAATTAAAGTATTCCAGAATAAAAATAATGGATTTTTTTTTTTATTTCGTCAGTTCCACCTCCACGAATTACTTTGGTTCAATTTTTTTTTTCTTTTTGAAATTGATAAATTGTTTCTGAAAGAAACAAATCGGTCGAGAGAGAAATTAAGCGCTCCTTAACTGCAGACGATCGGAATAAGCCCAGTGAATGGTTTAGCCAGACTCAATTGTGAAAAGGAAAATTAAAGTTCGCATTTTCACTAAAGCCCATGAATAAAATATTAATAGTCAGTAAATTATACGTTGTTGTTTGGTTTCTTTTTCTTTTTTTATTCAGTGTATTCTTTTCTTTTTTTTATTCTTTTAACTACTCAAATAGATATACACTCTTGGATAAAAAAAAAAGAAGCACCTCGAGAAACTGCCCGATCATCACGAAACTTAACATCAATTACCTGGAGGATTGAATATGCAAATGAGTAAAAAAAAATCACGGCCAACGACTTAATAGTGGCCCGCATGAGAACCGCACATCGAGGAGGATCAAGAGCAAAGCTCGCACTCAGGACAACTGTGACAGCGAATTGCTATTGCATTAGCCTTCACGGACTAAGATCCGTGCACATTACGAGTAGTTGACCGAGTATGGTTGATCTGAAAGAGAGCCGTTGGTCAAATCGCCATAAATCCCGACATTTGGGAGGGAGCAACGCTTCAAGCGGACGACGTTGGCGCCAGTAGATCGAGGAAAACGTAGCCCAGAGATATGTGGGCAGTAGACGGCAGGGAGACGACAGAGCGCGAGGATAGAGCGATTGTAAAAGCCGCATGTATAGCACCGAATTCGTCGCTCTCAACCATCCGTGGCTATGTTGCGGATCATTGCCATACGACTTGATCAATGTGGGATAGTGTTAATGGAGTCATATTGTCTTCAGTGATGAGTCATGGCTTGCGCTGAGAACCTATGACCACCGCATACGTGCAAGGATCCTGGATTTACCACGGCTCGCGACTGTCTGGGGAATCATTTTCTATGATTGATACCCTTGGTAGTCCTCCGTACCACCCTCACGGCACAACGATAGGTCGACAACATTCCTGTCTGGGCCATTTTTCAATAGAATAATGCACGGCCACACAATAATGCGCGGCTCTCCTAGGACTATCTCCTTAATGTCCACACCCTTCCATGATCCTACCTATCACCAATCTAACATGTTTGGTTCATGATGGAGGCCAATGTCCATCCAGGAAAATTGTCGTAGTCTTGCCAATTGGATACCATCTGGCATGCTTATACTATCCGTGAACTGTACACTTCTATGCCATCAGGGTAACCGCTTGTTTGCGAGCCAGAGGTGGCGCTACAACATACTGACTTATTCAATTCGTACAGCTGTTTATTCGAATGAATGGCCCAGCTGCTCTGGAATTGTAATAATTTCTTTTCCTATACATCTCTATTGTTTGATTCATCCCAGGTGCTTCTTTTTTTTTATTGTTTTTTTTTTTTTATTTTTTGTATTTTGATTGATAACTTCAACAGCTTTTACAGTCTAAGCTCCTGTTGTCGACAATGATTTGCTCCTTGAGAGCACAAATAGTGATTGTCATGATATTTAGTGTCAAGTTCAGTTATTTACTAATGTAAAAAAGACAATTATCAAATAATGATTAGAGGTCATTCATTGCTTAAGATGTGACAGAAAAAAACAAAATAAAACACTATATTTCTTGTGTCATTAGAGAAAACTGAAGGACAGTCGAGATATTCTCTTGATGGCATTACTTTATAAAGTGGGGGAAGGTGATTGATAGATCCATATTAGCAAATAAGTGGCTGAGTATTTTAATTCCTTCAATACATCTTGTTAGGAAATGAATTGCGGAACGCTTTAATTTCTTCCATTGCTGTCTTTTGATGTTCTCACAAGATCAGATTCAAACTTATTGTAAAAAGCCTCGTGAATTTATCTAGGATATTATCTTATTTAACTTTCATTTAATTTTCCCCGTACAATTTGTTGCTTCTAATTGTAACATTGTTTCAACAACAACAACAAAAAATGAATAATCAATGATTAAAATTTAATGGCTGTGTGAAAAAAAAATGGAAAAAACAAATGATCAATGGAAAAATGAACATCAGCTTTGACGTCATTACTGTTTAATTTATTCTGTGTAGCTACGTAAAATCCCCGTTTCCGTCCTTTTCAGGCAGACTAACGCTTCTGAAATTGCCTCTATCTGATTGACAAGTAATAGATACTGGTGTCAGTCCATTCCCAATGGAACTGTCACGACAAGAGATTAATGGACAGTTCGTAACAGAGTGGACAGTTCGATAATAGACATCTATAGAATAGTAAAATCATGTACTGCTTTTCGACTACAAAGGAAAACTTCTTTATTAATGTACAAATCAGATACAAATCGTTACAATTTCTATTATATCATTCTCAGGCTACAAAAGGTTGTGTTTTAAAATATTCGCTTCATTCTCTCATTCTCTTCTGCAATTTGTTTCTCTTTTTGAAGAAAAAAAAGGGATAGGTTCTAAAAAAAATTTTACTTAAATTTTATATTTCTTTCTTTTTTTTTTTTTTTAATCAATAACCCTACAGATTAATCTTAATGAAATTAGTAACGCACTTTCAACCTTAACTAGAAACATCTATTAAACTAACTTATCCACGAAACTGTGTATATTTTTGAATGAATGTGGAATTTGGATAAAATTATTTTATATGTAAATTTCTGTTTGAATTTTAATTTACTTGTTATTATTTACGTCCCTATTTTAAGTTTTGCTATATTAATATTTAATACTTTGAGTAGAATTCACCACACTTGGCTTTATTACATTTGGTTTGTCTTATTTGGGCATAAACTGGCCGATCAATTACTAGATTAATATTATATTTGAATAAACTTTTGACTTTATTGAAAGTTATTTCGTGCAATTCAAGGGAAAAAAAAGGCGGAAAATAAAGGAATTTCAAGTACATGGGATAACTGTAGCTAATATAAATATCTACGTCATTCTGCTATCTTGAAGATGAATCTTAAAACATTGGTATGGACAATCAATTATCCAAACCTGCGTATTTTGCTCATCTTTGATAGCATGAAGATTAAAGCAATTTTTTTTTTCACTTTTGGTTGATTTCTAGATTCAGTGTTTTTTTTGTTTTTTTTTGGTTTTTTTTTTTTCCTAAATTTAGGAAAATTATCTACGACTTTTATCACCGATGTCATCGGATTGTTTTTGTTTTTTTTTTCCTCCTTTTTAAGCTAAATGAAAACTGGCTGAATACCTTTTATCTGCCTAGAATACATTGATATTAAGAAGAATATGTAAACATACCACAATTTTTATTATATCTGTTCTGGAATGGTATAACCTTGTTTGATAGACTTGTTTTCTTTACTATGTTGTCGTGGCTTACCTAACAATCCATCGCTAATCGTGGCTACCCAATGAGGAAATGTTGATATTATTATATGCAGAAAATAATCACAATTCTATGATTATCAGTGGATTATCGTAGAATTTTCATAACCATTTGATCCATCGCATGTGAATAAAAAGCTCCACAGGCTTCTATTAGGCCCATGGACCCGTTACCGTTGTACCAGTTTTTCTCCTAATTAAACTTAGCTTTCGATTAGAATTACAAAAGGAGCGACAAAAAATGGTTCTTTCTTTATGGATACGCAATACTTAAACAAAACTAAGAACGCAGTCTTTGCGACGTCGAAACGATAATCAGTTCTTAAAGCATTGCTCTATGAGGCACATGTTCCAAACTTCTGTTTATATAAAACCAAGCATTATAATCAGGTAGGCTTCTCGGTAGTGTCGAAGGTGTGACGAAACCTTAGGAAGCCTTCCGAAATTATATTGATTATTGTTATCAAGTGTCAGGTACATGTTTTAATTAAATAGATACTCTGGATAGCGTTTTTTATTTCACATATGGTAAGAGTTAAATACAAGAAACTCGAGCTAAAAGCTGTGTATTAATTTATTTAAAAAAAAAGTCTTATATCAGAAGCCTTGTTTGAATTGGTATGAATACGGAAAGCCTCATAGAAAGTTATTATGTTTCTAAAACGCCATTTCCAGTGCTACATACAACAGATACTCAATAGCTATTTTTTTCGTAAAATTAGGTAAATATTTCACTCTATTGAACTTGAAGTTTTATAACTTGGATATGAAGGAGAAGTGATAAATGGATGTACGTATCATTCCTATAACCTTTTAAATGAGGGATTTTCCCCACTTCGGGGTCGTATTCTGTATTTCGGATCGTCAGAAGGTGCTTGTCATCATAAAACAACAACGCAGAAGTAATAGGTGGTCAACTTTTGTTACGTAAACATTCCATTCAAGTTTCAGCTTCCCAGATTATGTAATTGACGATTTACTAAGATCAGAATGTTTTAATATCATGTTTATTTCAATCTCAGGCTCTACATCTTTAGACCCAGTTGTAATAAAAGTAATAAAAAGCGAATATTTAACAGGAAACTATTCCTAAATTAAGTAGTTTTAAATTATCTTGATAACAGTCGAACATGTTAAATTTCAAATAACGTAATTTCTTATTCCTTTTTAATTCTTACGATGCACTGTATACGAAAGAGACATCTATAAACATTAGACTATGTTTGGAGAGTTGCGCTTCCTTAGCTGGATTCACTAGTCTTTATGAAGTAGAGCAGATCTATTGTTTCTTTCGAGAGGGCGCTGATTGGAAGGTAGCAGATGTTTCAAGAGCCTCCGATTATCAGTGGCTTGGATTATGAGATCGTCTCTGGGCGTTAAGCCTAACTTGTATTAGTCTAGAGGATTGACGCTGCAGAGAAAAGTGGTCGCTGCTTATCTAGTGGAGGGTCGCAAGGTCTCTTCACTTCTGCCAAGTCCGTGCAAACCTCGGGGGTAATGTTACGTACGCCATTCATTCACGAAATCTGTCGGTGGAGTATGTGGAAGAAGCAGTAAAGTTATTATGAAAGGATTTCCGAGAATTTAATTCGAGAAGGAGGCTGTGTTATAGGGAGAGTTTAATTAAAAGTGGTTTAGAGGTGTAAGAATTCGCTGACATTAACAATGACAAAATAGAAATTAGGAACAAAAAAAAAAAGAACAGACTTTGATACAGAACCCTTAATAGTACTCCTCCAACTTTTATCAGTTTCTACTTTAGAGTGTTCAAATTATGAGGAAGGCATCACTTATGTCATTTAGTTTAACGTGATCCAAAACAGTGTGTGCTAAAAGCAAAAAGGTTTTTCTATTTATTTTATTAATTCGCATTTTTAAGAATTCTTATTTGAGTTTTCAATTACCTTAAGAAAATGAAAATAATGCAAAAAATTATAGTTTCTAATAACCTTTATGGAAAAAGTTCGTATAAGTGGTAGTTTTCTCTTAAGCCAGGCTAAGGCTTAATATCAAGATCAATTGGGCGCTAACAGTGGATTTCTAAATAATTCATTATACTCTAGCTCTTTAGTTGAATTTTAATATATGCAAATTGAGTACTATAATGAAAGTCACCGACACACAAGTTGAGAATTAAAAAAGGTTATAACCCATTAGAAAATACAATAAAAACGACCGGTTTCGATTCTTTAACGAATCATTGACAACAACAGCATGTAATACACCTCCTCTAGGGTTCTTTTTGTACCCGAAAAGTGTATGGAACTCTCCATTAAGCAGCATCTAAATACCATGAAAGCTGAGCTTTCAATATTAAGTAATTTTGTGAGTAACGGTGATTGCTGAAGTTAACAACGATTTTCGGACAACCAGTAATAGCGTTTGTAAAGTAATTCCTTGATCTCCATCTTTACTAATATACCTAATGAGACTGATAAGCATTAAAAAAAAAATATTGAGAAATAACCTGTAAAGTCTTACTATTCCATTTGATAAGTCCATTATTATTATTATTCTGTATAAGCTAAGAAGCTGTACAGTAAAATATTGTTATTAAAATATTGGTCTGTTTCCAATATGTATTTCAATAAAATAACAAAATGTTTGAAATATATCATATTGATATACAAAATGGGGATTGAGAATATTTCTTTTGTAATAATAACTACAATAATAATAAAATATTTTTTTTTACAAAATAAAAACAAAATCACTTTAAATCCAATCTTACCAGAAATTAATAAGGATCATCAATTTGATAAACTAAGTCTAACACTAATTTCAGCTTCCTAGAATAAATAGTTATCTCAAGATCAGATGAACAAAAGAGGAGCATTTCTCAACTTAAAATTCCAATTGAAATCTTTAAATCTTCTTTTTGTCTTTCTAGTACAAGAGATATTGTGAAAACATATCTTAGAGTTAATAGATAAAATCTTAGATTAAAAACATTGAACTAAATCTGTAATATCCTTAGGTAGCAAGTAATTATAGTAGAGGGGTGTGAAGTTGGAAATAAATGTGGGTGACCCTTAACTTCGATTCCACAACAGGATATAAATCCTTACTTTACTTTGTTTTGTTTTTTTTGTTTTTAATTAAGAACGAGCTGTCACCCGCGTTAAATTTGGCCCTTCTCGGTAATGTTCGGTTCTCGTCGTGCGGCCAAGTCGCCCCGTCGCCGCAGGCATTGGTTGACGTTTATGTTTACTGCACCGCTCCTATTGGTCGTAGCGTGACGTTATTTAGTCTATAACCTTCCAATGCGCCAGTACCTGGGTTCGAATCCCGGTCGTGGCATGGTTGTTTCTTTCGTCTTCTTCTGTGTGTTGTGTCCGCTGGGGACCCGAAATCTGCTCTGTAGGTAGTGGTCCCCATTTGTCTTCTATATGTTACAGGCTATAGTCTATAACCTTCCTCAGTAAACGGAATATCTAGCGCAAAAAGAATTTTTCAAATAGGACTGATAGTTTCTGAGATTAGCGCGTTCAAACACACAAATTCGACAGCTTTATATATTAGTATATAAGATATAAACAATTGAAAATAAAACCTCTTAGCTTTCTTAAATTTCATTAAATGGTCAGATCTGCAGGATGTTATAATAATAATAATAATAATAATAATAATAGCACACATCTTTACACTTGGCAATATGTGCTTTGGTCCTTGACTCGCCATATTGTTTTTGCTGGGGAAACCCAAGGTTTGAAACATGCAAACATAATAATAATAACATTTCATAAAAACACTTATGCACAACTCCACAAGTGCTTATACTCAACACAACACGTTAAGTTAGGAAATTTATGGACACACCCACACATCCCTAACCCCACCCCCCACCCCTTTCACACATTTTTTTACACTTGCCAAGTGCTGTGGTCCTTGACTCGCCATGTTGTCTTAGCAGAAACTTTTCTATCCTTATATATTATTTCTCAAAGGTGTTTTTGTGTCGGTACGCCATAACTCCCTTAATATTTCATCAAAATCAATGATCGAGACATCATTTTGAAGATTACGTTCCCCGCTAATGATGAAAAATAAACAAATTGTTTAAAATTAATGTTTTCGTTAAAAAACTTTTTTTTAAAACCTTTTATAAAAATGTAGACACGCTTTAACAGAAGCGACTTATCGTTCGAAAGCGAAACAAGGTCGTACAGCGCCATAAACTTCAAATATATCCTTTTTTGAATAAAAATGAACTTTAAAATGATATTTCATCGTTTATGTAATGAGAATAGATAAGAAAACAAAGATTTATATTTTAATAATAGTAAAAAATTTACTATTTATTACAATAAAACATAGAAATTTGTCAACATCTCATATATTATTTCACTTCAATGTGGTTTTTTTTTTTTTTTTTTTATTCCCCTTAATACTTCATCAAATTAATGATTGAGATGTCATTTTGAAGGTTACGTTCACCGCTAATGACGAAAAATAAACAAATTGTCTAAAATTAATGTTTTCGTTAAAAAACTTTATTTTAAAAATCTTTTCATAAAAATGTAGAAGGCGCCATCTATTGACAATCTGTTCATTTACTTATTTCCACATTACCATTCTGTGACTGATCAAGATACCATGCGAATTATTCTCACGGGTCAACCTTTTATAAAACTGGAGAAGGCGCCATCTATTGACAATGGGCTTAACTAATATGCACGACAGCTATTGGATTTGTTTATTATTTCTCAAAGGTGTTTTTTTTTTTTTGTTACGAATTACTCGCACAGGTCAACTAGTAATAATAATAATAATAATATACCTATAATAATAATAATAATAATAATACCTGGTGATAGTAGAGTGGAAGAAAAAGAACTGGAAAAAATCACACGGTATCAAGACCTAAAAATCGAGGTTCAACGATTATGGCACAAGCCGTCAGTGGTTGTTCCAGTGGTTATCGGCACACTGGGTGCTATACCAAAAAACCTTGGTAAGCACTTACAAGATCTAAATATTGACAAAATCTCCATCGGTCAACTCCAAAAAGCCGCACTGCTTGGATCAGCACATATTTTGCGCCGATACATTACGACATCCTAGATTCTTGGGAAGAATTCGATGCGTTTGAAGGCCAACACCAGCTAAAGAACTGGCAGCTGTGATACACATTGTTTTGTAGTGTCCTATAATAATAATAATAATAATAAAGATCAATGCAAAGAAGAATATGAGAATGACAGTTCTACTTAAAGAAAAATAAGTGTCGTGATTTGCTAATGGGAGTAGATTGAAATCTGCTATTAATCTGAATTGAACAAGTAGTGGAATAATGGATCAGTTCCATTCAAGAGCACTCTATTTGAAACAGTTCATTGATGTTGTTTAAGTGCGGGACGAAATCAAATTAGAGCAGAAACAAATGGGATTAATTTTAATTTTAAAATGAAAGTTCGAAAGTCAGGTTATTCACAAACGGAATGAAGGAGAACAACCGTTAAAGGCGAAGAGCAGCCGAATTGAAACTACTGATGAAATGTTTTACGTGTTCTTGTAAGTTTAGATAATTTCTCTCTGCGAGTGGTTAATTTCCTGAAGGATCAAGTTACAGACGTGTAATGTCCCTTGTCCGAAGTCAGGAAACATAGGGATGACGATTATTACCTAATAATCAATCAATTTCTACATTTTTATCACCATTTTTTTTTGTTAATTAACGTTATTTTTTAATAGGTTTTGACAGTCTCTTTAAACAAAGAGACAAATATTAATTTATAAAATCGTTCCTTTCTTTCGTAAATAAATGAGGATCAAAAAAAAAAAAATAGATAAAATTTATAATACAGATAAATTTAAGCCAAATGTGTTAGACAATAGAAATGCTTTATTAATGAAAAAGAATTACATTAAACAGCAGACAAACTGAGAACCTAAAAACTTTAACTAGTCAATCATCTCTGCAGAAAGTCTATAGTCTATTAGAATCACTTATTTTCTGTTCTTCAGATTGTAACAGACAGCAGTAATTTTTAAATGAAGATGGTGGTGCATTTGGTCTTTCTGATAATCTCGAATTATCTCTGGTCTAAACTTCTCTTTTCTTGCAGAAATTAACATTTATTAAAGTTAACAACATGATTACTTACCAAACCTGTTTATTCTAATCTTCATTATATAAGTTAAATTCTCATTCTTTTATTCTTGAATTCAATTTAAAAAGGTTATCTCAACATTTTAAATAAACTAGAACGTCATGACTACTTCTTGACTACTCATAAACAATATTTCGTTTCTTCCGAACAAGAAACTTCTTCAGGTTTAGTTGAGGAGATGAACAACTTTCTCTTTCCTCTAAATTTCATAAATCGTTATGAATATAAGCTTGTTTATTTAAAAAGGTTATATTATTCCGCGTGGTTTATCCTTGCTTAATCAAAACTTTTATTTGCAGAATATATATATTACTGCAGTATCTGTAGTTTTCATACTACTGTAGTTTTCTTCTATGGGCTTGCAGTCAAACATGTCTTACAAAAATAGGGTGATATTTTAAATATCAGTCTAAATTTCTGAGATACTTTGGATTATATTTAATTCCTATTATTATCATTTAATGTCGTAGATTCTTTGCATTTCAGCATATTTTGAATGTATTGTAAAACGTTATTGATCGTATCTTATTTCCACTTTGCAATCTTGTTTTTCCACGACAATACTTCATTTATACGAAATATTTAGTATATCTCGTATTACTTTATAATTGTTTCATTCTTCTAATGTTTTCTTTTTTTTATGAAATTGTTTTTATTTTTAAGTGTCATTTACGGAAAGCTTACAATACTTTTGTATTTGTCTACATAAACAAAATAAACGATCCATTTATTTTATTCTGTTGTAGATTCAGACCTACAAATGTTGAGCTGTTACTACAAATGCTCCTCCACTTTACGATTTGGTTAGATCTCTTTAAACCCATCGTAAGTCGAAAATGCATCACGAGAGAGTATCGTACCGCATATCGCTAGCCCGGGAAAAGATCAGCATTCAAAATTCGAAGTGCGATTTCTACTGAATGCGTATCACTTTCGCACCATCGTAAAGTGGAAAAATCATAAATTGAACCATCGAAAAAAAAGGGGACAGTGTTAGGAAGGTCAGCGAATGTTATTAATTCTCATATCATGTTTGAACGCTGTCCGTTGTTTGAGACGTGAGTTGGAGGTTTTAGTTAAAGAAAAGATAAAATATTTGCTTTTTTTTTTCTTTACAGAATGTCGCGAACTTCCATCTGAATTTTGAAAAGACGGAAATAAAATTAACGAAATAAAAAAAATAAAAAAACCTTGAGTTCTAATGAAATTTTATTTTAGAGATGAAATTCGTCCACCGATTAACGCCTGGTTACTTTTTACTAAGTTAACTTTAGTGTAAAATAATCTGATGTTCATCTTGATTCTGTAGCTTCAGAAACGGCAGAAAGTAACGAATGATCAGTCTCTGAAATTAAAAAAAAAAAAATTGTCGCTACTATACCGAACTTCCTGTAGGCCTAGTTCCAGTGCGCTGGTTTAAGCTGGTTTAAGCGCTGGGCTTCAAGCTGAAGAAGTCGGTTCAATTCCCGGCGGATGTTGGGAATTATTCTCGGGGTATTTTTTTCTCCAGATCTTATGGTTCACCGATCTCTCTATGACCGCTGTGTGCTTTATAAGCAGTTGTGGAGTGCAGGTCTCTGAGCCCTAAGCATGCCTCGACGACGCATTCAACATAGTTTTGAATAACTTCAGCGATAGAGTTTGAGAGAGATCATATCATTGGATTGAGGGAGGAAGACTGGTCGTTTCATCGAATTGGCCGCCATCTGGGCCGTTTGGACTATTCTATGTGAGGCTGTCGGGAGCAGTGGAGACGTTGGGAGAAAGAAATGTACTGGGAAACCTAGGCAGACTATCAGAGGAGAAGATCGTGTCATCGTCCGGCCTGTGCGAACTGAACTATTCAAGGGTATCCCTGTTCACCATCCAGAGACATGTAGCGGCATCACTAGAAACCCTGTGTCTACCCTGCTATCATTTGTTCTGCAGAGTGAGACATGCATTTTCGGCGTCCTGTATTGATACCCCATCATCGGTGGCTTCGTTTCTAGTGGTATTATGAGCGGACGGAATGAACGGTTGTGGATTGACAACGAATCGTGCATAGAGACTAATCAAGGTTTTGTCTGGACACGGGTGACTACCATACTCGAATATGGAGAAGCGCTAGGAAGTGCAGAAATCCGGACTTATTGTTGAGCGACACACCGCCAGGATTGGTGGCGTCATGATGGGAGGGAGCTATTTCCTAAGATTCTCGGTCTCTGCTGATAGCGATCAGGGAAATACTGACGGTGCAGCTGTACATTCAGGAGATACTGCGGCCTCAGGTGCTTCATTCATAGAGGGCTGTAGTGGTCCATTCCCAACAAGATAACCACATACAGCACGGGTTTCACTGGATTGCCTCCGTTCTGTCGACACCCTCCGTTGGCCCGCCATATCTCCAGACTTATCGTCCATTGAACATGTATGGAACTAGCTGGGACAGCAACTTCGGCCTTCAAAGGGAATAAGCAATCTGGAATGATAGTTGCAACAGCTATGGGATAGCATCAGACGTCTCTTTGACGCCGTACCATGTCATATCGCCTCATGAATCCTCTTGGGGAAGGTAATGACGTAGTACTAAAGGGACTATTGTAGTGTTTTCCCCGAATAAACGGCCCATTTGCTCTAAAAATTGTAATCTGTTATTTCCTTCATCATTCTCATTGCCTGTACCAAATATTATTGTATTTCGATTGCTGCTTCTGGGGTGTGCTAATTTTTTTGGGAGCTATTTCTTTAATTCAGTAGAAGCTCCTGTAATGTTGCTACAGGGTTGATTATTACTATTTGATATAAACTTTGCTCAATTAATGTATAACCGTTCCTGTCATGTTATTTTACTGTCTGCGGTGAGTGATTCTTTATAGAAATAATTTTCTTATTTGTAGTAAATCTATAATTACATATTTAATTCCTATACGAATTCTTAGATTATACTTTAAAAGTAATTTTGTAATTTTGTTTGTTGCACTCTTCTCACTTATGTCCAGATTTTAAGAATGTTTAAGTACTTTTTCCAGCCGTAAAATTTCCTTGAATTTTATAGATAAATGTGAAAGCTTTGATAGCCGCCTAATAATGTTGCTGTTGTATATAGTTATCAATAGCGCGAAATAACGATCAGTAAACACAATTGACCGCCCATAAGCTAACTTCACTGCATAACAAGAATTGTATCATTAAAACGGAAACTATTTCGGAATTCAACGTTAACTTTTGGTCGCCTTATCAATTTGGCAGTTTCACAAGATTTATTATTATTATTATTAAAAATATTAATACCTTTAATGGAAAGGTTATCTCCAGCCATCTGCGGTTCATGTGATTTTGCTTTTGAAGAATGCTCAATTGAAGATGCTCGATCTCTTTACTTCTACTGTAATGAATATAATCTTAAATAATAAATGATAATCCACATGAAGTGAATAAATATCTATACAGATTAAATAAGCTTTTTAATAAGATTTCCATTTCAATTTTTAATTAAATAAATACACAAATTCTTTGGAATTTTATAGTTTAAAATGAATGTATAGAATTATTAGAAAGATTTAATTTTATAATAGAAAAATAGGATTTTAAGAAGACCAATAGTAATAGCATTTATTGTTATAAGTTTTTAAAAGAACATTAAAGCCCTGCTTTCCTTAAATTGTTTATTTATAAAAGTTTTATTTGTTTTATTTTGTTACTATGTTTCTTTTTATTACGAAAAAAAAGATTAGTGAAATTATAAAAATGTATTAGTCCGTTTCTGTTAAATGAATTTTACAATCTATCTTTTAAATTTCCTTTGCTTCATTCGCAAATTTCTCCTCAGGAATCTACAAGGAAAATTTTTCAAACCCAAAGGCAGATAGTCTCTTAATGTACGCCATTTTTTAATTCATAAAACTACTTTATCCAACATGTAAACGAACACCCGGATTAAAAAATAACAACTGGCTGTAAAATTATTGCAGGGCAGGGAAAGAAAACAAACAAACAAACAAAAAAAAATTCAATAATCAAAGGAGTGACTTTGACAAATCAAACTGGCCCTTGAAAGGTTTGGAATGAGATCTTCTATTATTGAAGTTAAAATTAGCAAACGTTTGTTTGTTTATATGGGCGATGTCTGTGGATTGTAATATAAATAGATTTAGCCTGCAAATGTTTAATCATCAAAGTGCTTCCGAAACAGGGGGTGGTTCACAGGGTCCGACTTTGTAGAGCTCCCATTGGGTTTTTTTTTTTTTTTAGTTTTATATTTTCCTAGCAAAAAGAGCCGTTCTTCGCTGCGGTTACAAAAAACAAATGTCATAATGGGGATCATAAAGAAATTACAATTGCGAGATCACTTCAAAACTTTTCCAATTCGTAAAAAAAAAAAAACCAAAAAAAAATCGAAAGGTCTGATCTTATTACAAATCTATATCTATCCCGAAAACCCCGTCGCTCTGACGCACAACAATAGTTTAGTTCCAATTGTTGCACAACAATATTGTGCAGTTCCCGTTGTTGCCACCAGATGCATATGTAGCGCTATTGTGCACCACAATAATTTAGTTCCAATTGTCACACTAGGTTGGTGTGTGGCACTATTGTGCAGAACAACATTTTAGCTCCAATTGTTGTACAAAATATTTGTATAGTTCTCGTTATCACCACCAGGTGCATACGTTGCGCTATTTCACGGATTTCACCCCTGGTTGAACCCCTTAGGTGATGTGTCCAAGGTTTCAAGGTAGCCCGTTTTTTTTCCGCAGGTAGGTAGGTCCTGAAGAGTAATTCTGCAAAATTTGGTTCAGATAGGTCAAAGGATCTGGGAGTGAATAGCGAACAAACAAATCCATGTTTTAGCAAAAAATTTTTTTAAGGTGGTAACACTGTATGAAGAAAGCTTCAAAATACTTGAGAGTAGGAATTAGAACTCAATTGATAGCACACTGAACGCCTATAATGAAAGGTTATTCTTTTATTGAATAATTAAAATGTATTGAATAATAAAAATGGATTTAGCTAACTTCGATTCTATACACCTCATATAATATAATAGATTATGCTATGCATGGTTTTTTTTGGGAGGAGGATTATTAGAATTGGAAATTCTAATATTAAACATTTAATTAAAAATATTTGTAAATGAACGGATGTCCTTTTACTTTGATAAAAATGGCGAGTGATGGGGAAGAACTCATTGAGGAACAATAACAAGGTATCAGGTCATTCACTTTGAATTGCTGTAATCCCTCGTTTGTCTTCAAAAGGAGCGCCTCGAGGATTTCCTTTTTTTTTTCGTTGACCTCTGAAATATGGCTCCTTTTTTTTTATCACTTCTCGTGCCAAAACGAATTCTCGGTGGCGTCTTCACTTAATAGAGAAATGTTAAAAATTAGGAGAGGAGCCTTGAAGTGGAACTAATCCAAAGGCCTCTTAATTATCGCCCAGAGAACCTGAGAATTGCACCAGACACGTTGGCGTCTTGTTTCCAAGCCATTAAAAAAAAACAACACGAATCTGATAGAAGCAAGGAAATGCTGGTTTTTCTGCTCGGAAGGGAATGATGTGTTTAGATAATGAATGGAAGTAGCGTCTTTAAGATGCATCTCGAGATCGTCTTAGTAAATCAGTGACATCTGCTTTGTATTCGTTGAATTCGGAAAGAAAGAAGAAGAGAGGAAGGACAAACAGCTAAATGAAGGAAACGATGACTCTCAAGAACCCCCTCGATTCCAAGATTGTAATTACTAAATCCTTCTCCACAGTTTGAAAAATAGCTTTTGTTCTTTTCTTCATCATCGTGATTTAAAAGAAGAAAAAAATTGCTGGAACAGAACCAAAAATTTCTGCTCTGAAAACTACTATGAGAAAACGTAATGCGCTTTTTTGGGTTCTTTTAGGGGCCATTCAAGTATTACGTAAGCCCATTTTTAGTCATTTTAGATCCCTTGTAAGCAAAAATAAGCAGATGGTTAACCCCCTCCTCCCTTTGTGCTTACGTAAGATTTGACAAATCATTAACAGTAAATATCACTGAACAATAAATTACAACAGTCAAAATTATATGATATTCACTCCTGAATTAAAATGTAACAAGTTAAATATAAAAATACACATGAAATAAAAATACACATGCACTCTCTCGCGTGCATGTTTGTCTGCCTTACGTAAGCATTGCTCTGATCCCCCCTTTCCCCCTTGTCAACAAAAATAAGCAAAGATTAACCCTCCCCCCCCCCCCCTTTTTCAATGCTTACGTAATACTTGAACGGCCCCTTACTATAAATTTCCACTTCTCGCATTTTGAATGGGTTTTTTATCAGAGAGAGAGATTAGAACTTTCCTTACAGTTTTAAATCTAATGATTATAAATAGTTTCTAGAAATATTTAACATCTCGTATTAAATCGTAAGTTACTCCATATAATTCTAAATATAATTACTAAAATCTTTTATTTCTCATCTGTCCGGCGCAATTGTTAATTATTAGTTTCCCTTGCTGAGAAAGTCTGATTATAAAATTTTCTTTTTTTTTTTTTCGCCTTGCATGGGATTCGAACCGAGGAGCTTTGTCCTCGCAGTCAGGAACGCTAACCATTGGACTACTGCTGGTCCTCCAATATCCAATCCTACTTTTATTCTATTTGTTCGCGCGCTATCAAATAATGAGTTCATTCAAAAAGGAATAAGATATCACTTTTTGCCCTAATCGCTTGGAATCGATTCTTCTAGGATTATCTCATACTTACCAGGGGTAGACAGGGGGATGGCCTAGTTTTTACTCAAGCAGATTTTTCGAAGAACTGCATTATTTCTTTCTGTGGCCAAGCCTATCTTTAAAAACAAAATACAAACAAATATGAACAAAGAATAAATTATAAACCATTGGTTAAAAAAGATATAGTTAAACGTTTTACAAACATTATCAAAAATGACATATCATTGTTTGATCTAAACTCTATTAAATTTTTATAACAATTTATTTTTTGTTCCATATTTATTTATGTTGTGTATTTTTTCCAAAGGAAAATTGCATTCCCCCCTACCTGAGCAGATGACCCCGTGACCTTGTGAGAAACACCGATCAGGGCGCATAGATCGCGAATGTACATGCCATTTAAATTCTTCTTCCCAGGATATAATTATATATATATATATTTATTATTTCCATTTTTTGACGATTTTCAATACCTTATGGTCACTTTGTTTTTAGAGCTTTCGCCACAAACTTTCTAGATTCTTTATGGCATTTATGTAGTTTTTTATGAACTACAAATAAGTATCAAAAATTCGAAATCTCTTCACAGGTTTTTTAAGGGCGGGCCTTTGAAGTTGAGCTTGACCTCAAAGTTGTTCCGTGGATAACTGCCATATATTTTGAGCTTTTGAACTAAAACTTTTGTGGATCTTAGGTACCCTTAAGGACTCGGCTATAAATTTTAGCCGTATCGGATCAACTGTTCCAAAATGGCGACCGACAGAAATTTCAACTTTTTAACTCATTTCCTATCTTCAAACCCTTATCCTGACGTTGTTTTTACAGCTTTTGCCACAAACTTTATACAGCTTTTAGGGCATTGGTGTAACTATAAATAAGTAACAACAAAGTTTATGAATATACGGCTTAGTTCTTTTTTAAATGCCTTTATTAAATTCCTTTTGTGCCTAGCGAGTTGCAGGCCAAGGAATATTTGTATTTTTTATTGTTGTTAATTTTTGGTTAGGACTTCTTTGGGGGGAAGTCCCGCTTTCGGGAGCGAGACCCGGGATAATGGCCTTCACGCACTTTCTGAGTCTGTCATCGGAGGAGTTTGGCTGGCTGATGAGTCCTAAAAAGGACGAAACGGTCCGTCCCAGTCTCTCCCGATGATAATTCAGGGTGCGAATCCTTTCCTTTCTTGCTTTTAGCGTTGTGCCTTCGTTTTTTACTTATTTCGTTGATTCATCAGGCATGTTAAATCTCTTTTTCAAGTCGACATCTGTTCATGGGTTTTTAGGGGGCGGAGTTTAGAAGTGGGACATGACCTCAAAGTTGTTTCGTGGATAACTTCCGCAAATTTTGGGCTTTTCAGCTAAAACTAACCTTGACTTCGGATGACCAAATATCAAACTTGTATTAAAATATTATTAACAAATACTATTCACAAATCTCCAGGTGGTTGACCTTTGTGAAATATACTGTAATTAACGCGGTAGATTCGAGATATCTTATTTTTAAGGATAGGCTTGACTTGAGAAAGAAGTAACGAACTTCGAAAAATTGACTGTCTAAGAATTATGTAGAGTAATTCTATATATTTATGTTAGTTTATGTTATGTTAGATGAATTTTTTTTTTATTCATTGCAGATTTAATGCTTTTAAATACACGTATAATATTACGAATATGGATTTTATGTAGTTTTTATCTAAGGAAAAACAAAACTCACACAATAATTTGAAAAGATATTGTAATTCTGTATTTTAATTTCTATCGTTTTTATTTACACCGTATAGAGTAAACTGAAAACTAAGTGTAGTCATATATTTAAAATCAGCTTTTCTTTTAATTTTTCGAATTTTGAGTTAGATAACGAAATAATATACTTTTTTCACCTTTTTTATTTCATTCATTGAAAAAAAGACAAGAATAGAAAAGACCTTATTCTCAGCACATTTTGAAAATGAGACCATTATATACAAGCTTCAGAAGTGTTCATTTTTTAGGAACGCCAACAATATTATCAACATTTTACTGGACACCCCATCCCCAAATCCTCTAATACGTTTTAGAGTGAGAAAGATAAATTAAATAGAAAAAAAGGTAAATACTGAAGTGATTACACTTTGCTTATTAAAATGCACAGCAGTTTTGGATATTGTTTAAATTTTGTTTCTCATTTAAGTCATCTTTAAGATTCTACTGTAAATTAATAAATTCGCTGAACTTTTCCGTTTTGATTTTATTCTGGGTTTTCTCATTCATTCTTATCGCTCTATGTTTGGCTGAGTTTTTCATATAAAATTATGCAAATTTCTTCCACTGCATTTCCTAGCGGTGCAGAGAATACTTGTTAAGTTTGATAGCAGGAAATAGACCAGAATATTACTCGCTTCTAAGCGGCGTGTGCTCCTACATCATACAGAATTTAATAAAACTCTCCTGCTTAAATATTGTAACTTTTAACTCGGAGTAAAATTTTTCATAATGGCCGCCGGGTCTAATTTGAGGTAATTACATTTCTCGGCGATCTCTTACCCAATTGGGTCTTCCATTTCCCTTGCAATTTCTATTCGCTACTTCAAGACAATTAATTGAAATGGGAGAAACTTTGTCAAGTTGTTCCTGTCTGTTAATGGGCGTAAGATTATGTAAAAGTGTAATACTGTACTGGATTCTAGAATTTCAGTGTTTGAATTGAAATAATAAATCAACTTAAGGAGCAGCTACAGTCGACATTTTTGCATTTGAATATTGCGTAGCATAGGAACTGCCTCTGGTTATCTCTGAAATCATTACTAGCTAGTATCTTTTTCGTTCAAGTGCTAATGTATAAGCTATTAATCTTATTTATTATTGATTATTAACTACTATTTAAAAGCGTTTGTTTGTTTGTCATTCAGTCACACCTCAACGGCGCAACGCATCGGAATGAAATTTTGCATGCAGATAGTCTAGGACACGGAGTACGACGTAGGCTACTTTTCATCCTGGTCGATCAAGTAGTTCCCATGGGAGGAATGAAAAACTTCCATAACTGTCCATAGATGCTGCTACTGCAGTTTTCAATGTTTAAAACATTCCCGAAACTAGCGATAGATGGCGCTCGCGCCGTTTAAATTGCGCCACAGATCTGAATAAATTTACGATACGGTTAATTAATACGTTGGATTTCAATATTTCTGCATGTATTATTTAAAATTTAAACTTTAATTTAGTTTCAGTTCTAAGTTTCGGTTTTTCCTTGGTGTAATTTGGTTTTTTGAATAACTAATGCAAGGATTCCGTACGAAGCGACAGTAGCCGGCTAATTTACTATACGGGATGTCTATATTTTAAAGCTATATCTAAAGTTTAATTCATGTTATATACAATTTTAATTTCTATATAACCCACAAATCATTGGAATACTGACGTCCCCTTTTAGACGATCATCTCTTTCGATCCTTTTTAATGTCGAGGGTCTATCAGAAAAAAAGTTTACAACCGCTAGAAATTAAATGTATGAGTTTGCCATAATGCCGGCGGTTTGAAATATCCAATAGAGGGCTGTACTCCTCAGAGCCGCTTGGTCTTTCTCGTGTGTATCATTAGAGGTGCGCGCTGTCATTTCAAAATGGCGATCCGCTTGGATAATTGGTCTCCTATTGAAACCAAATTGCGCAACTAACATTAGGAAGAAACGTCCTGGTTTTCTAAACGACGGTGTGATCCTCCTTCATGACAATGCCCGACTACGTGTTGCACTCAGAACTTGGTGCCCGGTTTCGACCGGAAAATTTTGGGACATCCATCAGACAGTCCTGATATGTCTTCCAGTGATTTGTTCCCTGCCGTAAGAAGCACAAGCCAGGTCGTTACTTCGCATGCAATTCAGAATTCCAAAGTGATACAAAAAAGTGGCTAAAAGAGCAAGCTCCTGACTTTTATACTGCTGAGATGGACAAACTGATTAAACATTCTGACAATGCCTCAATCGTCAAGGTGACTTTGTAGAAAAATAGTGTATCTATGCCATTTACAGGGTATCATCTCATTTTCTTCCTATAAAAGTTTGTTCTTCGTACATAAGCTTTGTAAACTCTTTTTTTTTTTCTGATGGAGATGCGTGTAATTAGCTACTCATTCAGCGCATGGTCTGCTGTTTCGATCTTTTTCGTATTCGTATTTCGATCTTCAAACATTCATCGTCCATGTATACAAGAATCAAACGTTTAACATTTGTTTTCAAATTTTGTTAGTTATTAAGAAGGAGAACGTTGTTTTCTCCTCTTATTTTATATAATGTTTCCTGATGAAGGTTTTTGATAAAAAAAAAAACAGAAATATAGAAGTTATTTGATGAAGAAGTAGGTTTGTTTGAGTTTTTCTTTATAAAAGATGAAGTCTTTTAGAAGAGTCTTTAGAAGATTTTGTTATTTAAATTGTTGTTCATTTTAAATATGCATTTGTATGTAAGTGTATTATTTAACTTTGAAAATGCATTTGAAAGTGCGTTTTTACGTTTTTCGGCGGCCAAACTACATCTGTGAGCTAAAAAAAAAGACTGGAATTCCATATATCTACGATTTCCTGCTTGACTGTGCTGTGGTTCCTAATCTGTCGAAAAAGCAGGAGGACGTCTGTAATTTGTTAAAAAACTTTCCTACGCTTACCGAAAGGGTTAAGTTCCCAAAGAAATTTCGTTATATGAAAATTCGCTAACGAGATGTAATTTACTACCTTACCGAATTTTTAAAGCCTAATAATAAAAGAGTAGCTAAACGCTACCATATGAAACTAATAAAATACGATCAATATCTAGTGATGAGATATTTTTTACAAGTTTAAGAATTGCAGCTAAAATAGGAATTGCTACTTTTCATAACATCAAACTCAAACATTGCAAAAAACTTGCTAAATTAAGTATCAAAAAATGGCCATTAACTCAACAAATGCAGCAACAAGAAAATCGGAGATTTATAAATGATAGTTCCGCAATTTCACTATGGATCAGATTATGATGTTAAATAAAGGTTTAAGATTTAATATAGGCAAAGAGAAAATAAATATTGCAGAAATCTCAACTAAAATAGAGTCCAAGTAAGATTTGTTAAGGATAAAGATGAAAAAAAGATTTTAAGACAACAAATAGGCACGGTGTTAAACAAATTAAATCATAAGAGGTTTAGTAATTGTGTGGTTAATCCAAGAGAAAAAGTTGCCTTGGAGGAACTTATTGAATTAAGTAAAAGTAATACAATAAAATTAACCAAAGATGACAAAGTAGGGCCGATGGTAGCAATGAACCCTGATGATTATACTGGTGCATGTGAATATTTTTTGAATAATACCGTTGGTACATTGAGCAGTAAAAACAAATATTCTGTACAAATATTTATTTTAAAAATTAAAGTGATTTGTTTTTGATCTGACTTTCATGCATAGTAGTTTTCTGCTTGAGTCAAACCCCAGGAAAAAAAAATGAGTACTATTAATTGTCCATAAATGGTAAGGCTAGTTTTTGTAGAAAGTACTACAAACGTCTTACTTTTTCTTTTGTCTTAAACGGACCGAATGTAAAGCGCAAGATGTAGCTCACAGTATAATACTAAATAATCGAATCATTATGCATTGTTGTACGCTTTTGAAGTTTGCTCTATTGAAGTTGATTTGCTGAATTTTTTTATGTAATCTTTAAAGGCACAACTAATTAAGGAAGCCACACTTCAAAACAGTTTAACTTCTTTCCAACCTTTATTTATATAACGTATATCAATTTTTACAGAAAACACATTTGATAACGAATTAAGAGTTCAATGACGATTTGGCTTCCAATCAGCTTAATGAATACACGAGCGAATTCCATAATCGTTTAATCCCTTTTACAAAGCCCATCTGTTAATTAGAAGCCATTGATTAGAGACATGTTTGGATTCCCAGTCAAAATAATAATGGATTTCCTCGTGAATTGTCCCACATTAAGTGCAGAGATTTCAAAGGATTTGAACTTTCTGTGAAACAACAAATGTATGAAGTGATGAAAAATAGGCGTACAAGAGAAACTGAACATAAATAGGTTATTTGGATAGTCTTGTCTTAATGAAAACAACAATGGAAACACGTAAATTTACAATTAAGAAACTTAAGTAGAGAAAAGGGGTTGTGTTTACATAAAAAAGCCACATCTAGACGTAAACAAATCTGGAAATTTTTCCACGAAAAGAGTCTATTTTAGATGTTTAAGAAAAAATAAATTTAGTAAAAGTTACTTATCTTCATGAACAGTCTCATTAACTCTCATTTGCATAAAAATTATTTTTGGTTAAATTGCAAATAACTTGCTATAGGAGCGATTGAAATACTTGACCGATTTGAACCAAACTTATTTTTTTAAGAAATTTTATAAAAGATTTAATTAAAAGATCATAAGGAGTCAAGTTGTGTCGTGTGAGTGGATATAACAGATAACTCGGGGAAAAGGGGATGTGTCTGGGAAATGTGTAAAAGACCGACAAATAGTCCCTTTTTGGCTTGTTAGCGACCCATTTGGCAACTATTGTGAGAGCGATCATAATCGGTAGCTGTTGCGTTTGTCCTGTCCGTCCGTCAGTATCTGTCCACCCCTAACAACTCCCAAACGGAAGGTCGGATCGACAAACGGGTTTCTCCATCGGGTTCAGAGGCCCAAACAACTTAGGAATAGAGTATTTTCAAGGACCAACTGCTCCTCATGTTCGAGATATTTTTCAACCGTCTGAAGCATTTCTTCCTATATTTGGCTCTAAATATTCATTCTAAACGTGTGGGAAAAGAAAGATGGGGGGATTGTACATCCTTTCCATTCTTCTTATGAATCCTTGCCCTTTTTTTTGCAACTCTTGGAAGGTAGCGCATAATCAACATGGATATCTTATTCATCACAGATCCACTGAAGAAGTGTGATGACAACCTATGATCAAAACGGATTCAAAGAATAATTTTTCAATAAGTTTGCTAGTAAATAGTTTCCAAAAAAAAAAAAAAAAAAAAAAAAAAAAAAGTCGTTTTCAACTAATTTTAAATATTTCTGATTTATATTTGAACGCTTTGGTGATTTGAATAACATTTAAAGTTTTACTAAATTAAGTTTAATTCGCACTAACTTTCTAAAAAGGAATATTACGAAGTTCTCAACTGAAATAGCAACCATATAGGCCTAATGGAGACATGATGAAACATAATGAATGACGATGAGGTGATAAAAACACACTTCAGAAATTCCATTTTAAATTCCTCAAGACTGTATTTCGGGAAGTTAGGAAACAGATCG
The DNA here is from genome assembly GCA_023159025.1 of Thereuonema tuberculata. Classification (NCBI taxonomy): domain Eukaryota; kingdom Metazoa; phylum Arthropoda; class Chilopoda; order Scutigeromorpha; family Scutigeridae; genus Thereuonema; species Thereuonema tuberculata. Next base: position 7,798,880 of record JAFIDM010000004.1, read on the forward strand.
CCAACAACAACAACAAAAGTTGTCTTCAATTTCGGGAAGGAAGGAAGAAACACTCCACCGGCCAACCAACCAAAAGAAATGAACGAAAATAGGGTCTATTCTATAAATTTCGGGAGTTCCTCCCCTTCACTCGCTTGTGCTGTAAACAATTATTACTTTGCGGTCAACGACACTAATGCCAATATATCTCTACTCGATCATCGTAATAAAGAATTTTAAGTTCGTCGTTGTTCATTAGTATTGTAACCTAATAAAAGAACATCGTTATCAGTATTAACCATCTAACAATGATCTGTAGTAATTTGAAAAAGCTGTACTATTCAACATCCGTATCAAATTTCTCAGAGAGTTTGTACAACCTCGGTTTTTACATAATTTCGGCTGTGTAGCCGCTCTCTCACTACTCAACAAAGTAGCGGACAATGACGATGCACGTGCCCTCATTGCTGCCCAGACAGGATTATTGGTAAAGGCTGTTGGACATTTGTTATTGTTATTGTTGAAACTGGTAAATCAATTTTTTATTTTATTTTATTTTATTTTAACAAAATTTGGCTTAGTCATTCAAATTATATGTTGGCTGTTGCGGAAGTCATGGCTTTTAAAAAATGAGCTTAGAACATCTTTTTCAATCTTGTGTTTTTCAAAAATTTCAGGGTATTTCAAAAATGTGGCATTTGTTTTACTTCCGTTAATATTGCCTCAATTTCGACGAACCTATTCTTTTAGGGCAGCAGGTTGCCATTATGTTTCGTAATGAGAAACCGCAGCGCTGGCTACTACGAAAGTGGTAAATCAATTTTTTATATTTTTTTTATTTTAACAACTTATAATATTTTTTTAACACATAAGCCGATATTCAAATTACGTGTGGGCTGTTGTGGAAGTCATGGCTTCTAAAAAAATTAGCTTAGAACATCTTTTTCAATCTTGAGTTTTTCAAAAATGTGGAATTTGTTTTATATACTTCCGTTAATATTTTACGGGTAGCAACTAGCAATCATTAAGCATGAATCCCAGAACCCACACAAATCTGAGAGTGTCAATAGATACATATTAAACAAAAAAAAAGCAACGAAATATGTTCAGTGCAGCATAATGTATGAGGATTATTGCATTACAAAGAGTCTGTTGTGATGACTATTGTTTAATGTTCAAAATCATGGTAATTTTCGGATACAAAGAATGCCGTTAGGCAGGGGGGGAACTTAATATTAATTTTTCTATTTTGAAATATAGCTTACAACTATATCAAGTAAGATTAATATTATATCAAGTAAGTAAGATCAGATGAAAATTCTTCTAACTTTGTTCACACTTTTCTTTCAATATTATTTGAAATTTCCTGAAGGATACAATTGCTTTAAGAGCTCTTCCTACAAAGGCTCATTCTATGAGATTTTATATTTACAATTCATTGAAAAAGTTACTTTAAAAAAATGGAAACTAATCATTCATTAAGCATCTTAAATATTTCCCGCAAGCTTTGAAATTTACTCCATAAAAGCCAGTCACCGAAGAAAAGGATTTGAAATGAAAGTATAGAATTATTCTTAACTTTTGTTTGGGGGGGTAGAGACGTTATAAATATATTTATTGGTTCAAAAAATTAAAACGATAAAAATTATGAGAGAAAAAAAGTTATTTGTCAAGACTGATATATAACTTTTGAAAATCCATTTTTAAATATGCTTTACATTATAGAATTTTTAATAATTCAGATTTACAATACTCTTACTATGGCGCTTCTGATCAAAGCTAATTTGTTTAATCCTATGAATTATTCATTATTCCAATATTGGCTCTGTTTATTCCTATGTCATGCCCTCCTCATAAATAAAAATGCACCTGTTCACGAAGGAAGCTACTTAATTGTTAATGTTGATTTGGTCTGTGCTACACTGCTGTTAACATGAATCACTTATCCCGTCATTTGTTTATATACTCTACACCTCATCAATCTACTAAGGGATGCCAGTTGCAATCCATTTTGTAGCCGATTCATTTCAGATACCTTTTGTGCCTCGATATGGATTGTGGAACAGAGCCAATCTGTCAATTTGCCCTTTCAAAATAGCGTCCTGTCAATGTACGTATGATTATAGATGTGCATCATTTCCAATGAACTTTTAATCATTAATTTCTTTAACTCTTTACCGTACGCAAATGTTTGAACAATATACGTTTAATCTGACTGTGGTTGAGCATTTATTAGCACAGTCTTATCAAGAGAATTCTCACAAAAAAAGAAAAAGAAAACCTTCAATTTTAAATTTCTTCCTCCTCATGAAATTTGTTGGCGTACAGGAAAATAGGTCCATCTATGTCATTAGTTTTAGCCTTAACAATTTAGGTTTAACTCTCAAAATGTCTGCACTTAACCATCGTAAAATTGGTAAAATGGATGATTCTTTAAACCTATTATATATGTTTAAAAGGACAGAAAAATGGGTAAATTTAATTTTACGTTGCATAAAATTAAAGAAAAATTGCATTTTTTTTTTGTTTTTTAGAATTAAGTATTGTAGGTCAAAACATTAAAACATGTAAAATGTCATTAGAATATAGGTCAATTTCTAAAAATAAATATCCGTTTTGTATTTTATTTTATTTTTTTTTTGTATCTTCTTAAAACAAAATAAAAATAAGTAGATGGACATTTTCACTCATATCTAAAATCATTTTTGAAAACCAACAAATATTGTACTGATGTTTAGATAGTTAACAGTTAATTAACCTATCTTTCTGTTGTCAAATTGAATATTTACTATCAGTTTATTTGCAGTTTCAAAAAGTTGGTGTGAATGATAAATTGAAGTGTTTGGCCATTGTATATTAGTTTAAAACGCATGAAAAAGATGTTTTGTTTTTTTTGTTTCTAAGAGGAAAAAAAAAAAGGGATGTAGGAAGGGTTGAACAAACTAATTGAAAATGAAATGATTAAATGAAAATGGACAATAGAACACTCAATAAGAACGTATTACGTAATAAGATTTTCCAGTTGTTCTACGGGCATTAATTGTCCAGTATTTTTCCAAATCCTTAGAAGATACAGCAAAGAAAACTTCACAATAAACATTCTTGCAAATTCCCTGTAGAGTTTAGCTCAACAGTTTATTAAAAGGAAAACAGTAGATTTTAATGTTTAAATAATTTAAATTATAGATTTGCTTATTTCTAAGAAGAAGTATGGCAGCCCCCCCCCCCCCCCCCCCCCGTAATTAGTAAAATCATTGAATCAGTGTATTGATATTCTTCAAAATAGGTCGGCATTGCATTAATTCAGGTATGTGTTGATGTATTTTTCTTATATAAACAGGGTGTCTACCAACCGGGAAAACCGGGAATTGTACGGGAAATGTACGGGAAAATCGGATTTTGCCCTTAAATTTTGAGCTTGATGTCAGGGTTTTTTTTTTTTTTTTTTTTTTTTTTTTGGTTGTTAAAATAGGATTGTCAAGGGCCCCGCAAAATTCATCTTGTAGGCCTACCGCCTTAAAAGATTTCTCTTAGAGGTCCTGATTGGGGTATTTTAAATATTTTACGATACGATACAAGTTTTAATGTCCTTAAATTTTTTGTTTGAGATTCAGTAGACACCCTGATAAATCAAAACAACATCAATGTCACACTTTCAATAAAACAGCATTCAAAGATAAGTCAATCTATCGTATCCAGTGAGCAAAAGAGAAAGATAGTAAGATTCATTTTCAATCTTAAAAAAGACACTATTTCTGGGTGTTTTGCTTAAGATTTAAAATCCCAGGATTATTGTCACACAATAATCCCAGGATTTCCAATTCAGCTTCCAATCTCACCCTTAATTTCAAAGGTTTACTGAAATATCACTTCGGCTGTTACAAAGTAGACTCAATCTTGTCTCTGTGAATTAATTTCTATTAAAAAGAAACAAAGTCTTACTTTTTTAAAAAAATTTACTTATATTAAAAATAATATAAATCGAATTCTGTGAAAGCAATCTTTTCACTCAATTGCATTGACTTTTATTTTTTTTTTTTTTTTTTTTAATTAGTAATGTCGGAGCTCTGATACAGTCTTGAGTTTTATATTCAAATTAAACGTTTATACCCTATGTATTAGTTGCCTGGACTTGGCAAAGAGTTGACGGCTTACTTTCATCCTGAATTAAAAGGACCTCATTTCAGCCTCCACTGAACAATTGAATTCACAGACTTGATTCCCAACAGGTGCTCAAGACAGCCCATCTCAAGGTGCTCTGGACCATTGGCTAATTGAGGTACTCTCTTCCCCTCAGCAGCTGTGAATTTGGAACAAGCCTTGTTTGATTGGCAGTTAAAAGTATTTTTGAAGTCTTTCCTAACCGGAGGGTATTGGGTATTGCTGCAAAATGTTGTGACCAATGAGGCCTTTGTCAATAAAGCCCTCGGCAATTTACTATTCATAAGAATAAATGGTGGGACTTGATTCTCATAATTCAGCCTGACTTTAAGATTATATTCATGAAAGTATAATTTCGAATATTTAAATACTACGAAGCATTTTTTATTAATATACCCTTTCACTCTCTCTCCTTGATTCCTTTATCAGTTTACTAGTACGATATGGTCAATTACAATTTACAAAAGCATCGGTTTCAGATGTTCTAAGCTTTCCAGGACATATCTTAAAGAAACTAAGAAGACTACAGAAGGAGGCTAATTGAAGAACCAGGGAATTTACATACTTAAAGATTACGATTTATATAATTTTTTTTTTCAAGTTTTTGGTTCTTTATTTTAAAGTTTTCTATGAAAATGTTTCCACCTTCCCATATAGCACACACACAAATTTCTCGTTAGGATTCATTTGATATAAAAAAAGTTCATTAAAAAAAAAGGGAGGAATTCTTGAGACAGACATTTAGATAAATTCTTTACACAAAGAGGGAAATGTTACATTTTTTTAGACCCTGTACAGATGAGGTATTAGGGTTCCCCTGTCTGTAGGTATGTGTTTTTTTTTTTTTAAGGACGGGGGAAATGCATTTACACATACCAAGGAATTGGTAATATGAGACTCAGTCATAAAAGACTACTACTCACTAAAACCCTACGTCCGACTTCCAAAACACCCTACACGGAACCACCGTCAGGTACTACATCGCGTAGGGCAGAATGACTAAAAGTCCGACTCACATATCATTTCGCAACTGATCAAGTCTGATTTTCTCAGCCATACGAAGTTTCCGTATAATAGTGGCAGCATAGTCAGCCACTGCCGTCCAATTAGCCTGGGAGATAGTCATCAAGGCAACGATGTTCTCTGGAGTCACACGCTGTCGAAGGGATTTCTTCAGCTCATTTCTATCTTCATGGAAGCGTGGGCAGACAAAGAAGACATGCTCCACATCCTCGTCCAAGAACTGGCAAGTCGGTCATGACGCACTGTCGACAATTCCGAAGCGCTTCTGGTACGCTAGAAAACAACCATGGCCACTTAATAGCTGAGTCAGGTAGTGATCCACCTCACCATGCTTTCTTTCCATCCATGTTGCAATATTAGGTATAAGATTATGAGTCCATCTTCCATTGGTCGATGAATCCCATCGTCTCTGCCATCTGACCGTTGTCTTGCTTTTCACGGCCCTCCTGATCTTGGGTCGGTGAGCGTCACGACGTTCCCGAATACCACTGTACATCGCGCTTCTCTCACTTGCTAAGAGATCGATAGGCGGCATCCCTGCTATGACGCACACGGCATCATATGAAACTGTTCGAAATGCACAAGCGACCCATAGAGCGCATTTCCGGTGAACCGAAGTCATTTGACATACATATGATTTAGTCTCCATGGCATGGAACCAGATCGGAGCCGCGTAGAGCATGGTAGAGATAGCCACACTGGACAGGAGTCTTCGTCGGCTCTGCCGAGGTCCTCCGATGTTCGGCATGATCCTAGCCAAGGCGTTGACCACTCGTGCAGACTTTTCACTCACGATTCGAAGATGTTCATCGAACCGAAGCCTTGCATCAATCTGAACACCCAGATACCTGAGAGAAGGCTGCGACAGAATGTCATGATCACCCACAGTGAGGGTAACGATCTCCCTCGCTTTCCTGCTGGTCACAAGAACCGCCTCTGTCTTATGCTCTGCTAGTTGTAATCCAACCGTTGAGAGCCACTGACGGATCCTGGCAACAGCCACATTCGATGTTAGGGTGACAACTTCCAGGTGTTTCTCGATGACAACCAATGCAACATCGTCAGCGAACCCCACTACAGTCACTCCCTCGGGCATTGGCAGCTTGAGTACTGCATCAAACATGATATTCCAAAGCAAAGGACCAAGTACTGATCCCTGTGGAACACCGCCAGTGATGTTGTAGGTCTTCATTCCGCCTTCGGTATTATACATCAGGATACGATCAGTGAAGTAACTCGCAATTATTTTCCTGATGTATGCTGGAGCCTTCATTGAACTCAAGTGTTCAAGATGCAGTTCCAGTTTGCCGAATTGAACGCATTCTTCACATCCAACGTTATTACGGCACAGTACTGCTTTACTCCTCCCTTCCAGCGTTCGCCCTCAATGGCCTCTCGAGCCAAATCAAAAACAACCCTTACAGCGTCTATTGTAGGTGTGTGTGTGTGTGTGTGTGTGTGTGTCTCCAAAGCCTAAAGTGTGAGTCGGAGTCCCATGAGCAACCTTGTTGAACTCCCCATGGCCTGGAAGTTTGATATAAAAATCCGACTCTGATTTTTTAGATGAGTGGCATAGCGGGGGGGGGGGGGGGGCAAGGAGGTCTATCATGCCCCGGATGCCAATCGCAGAGGGGCACCAAATGGTCCCCAAGACATATATTACTATATATTTCTCGGGGTTTCGGGGGGGGGGGGGCGCCAAAAAGGTATTGTGCCCGAGCGCCAGTTATGCTTGCTACACCACTGCCACTGATCAAGTCAGAAAAATAGTGATAATTAAACAAATTTGGGATTTATCTGTACTGAATTGACTATGCTGAGAACAAATATGAAACCTCAACTCAATGTGGCCACTTAATCAGAGTCATCTGAATAGTGCAAAATAGGAGATCTAAACATTTTATACTAAATGAACTCAATGTGGGCATCACTTTCACTGGAAATGCTTTGGCGGAATAACTTTCCTGCAAGCCTATTTGTCAATGGTGTACTGAGGAGGTCGTGATGGAAATTGTACTTGACCCTTGAAAGGCATGAATAGATGAGTTTTGTGCACCGATCACTAGTAGTGTCACTTTTAGCAATGGAAACATTTGATAGATTGCATTTTTTTTTATTATTAATTTTCCAAAACTGTGAATTTACTTGTCTTGACCATCCAGTAAAAGAAATTGGTTTTTAATTCAAAAATAAGCATTTTAGAATTAGAATTAGCAAGATATGGTTTGGATTGGAAGATAATCAATAAAACAAAATAATCATATTTTTTTAATATCTTGTAATATATTTGAGATGTTTTAATACAGCAGTAATTTTTTTTAAAATTAAATTTTCTTTCTTCCAAATTTTTTTTAACCGTAATGTCATACTGCTGTGTTTTACTTATTTTATAATTAGCAATCACATAATAATCACTTTTTCTTTATTTTACAAACTATTTCTTTCAAATGTTTAACTCATTAGGATTTTGAATAATTGTAAGAAAACTTAAGGTTTATTTAAGATTTATACATTTTTAAATGACAACATCATTTGATGCTTACAATAACAATGCTTTAATCTTTTTTCTTATTATTATTCTTTATTCAGGTTGATAGTCCTTGCCTCCATCCTGGGTCTCTTTGACTTTGGAGAACTTACACAATGTATTGTGGATTTACATGAGCATATGCTTGGCTACATCGTCATCTTGAGTGGCTGTATAATTGTAGAAGCATGCATCTCTTGGGTGAGCTTGAGAGGATCCATCCTTTACACAGAGCCAAGAGCTTCAATGGAGTATCTTTTGTATGTCAGGCTTGGTATGTACCACAAAAGTGATCTTACTAATTATTTGATATGTTTAGAATAGAAAATATGTCAAAGTTTACAATATTATATCATTCACAGACTGTAATTTATTATCTATCTCTTGCCTACTAAAAATGGGTTCACAGAAAATTGTCATTTAGGATAGGTTAAATGATGAATAATAGGTTTATGGGATATTAATTTTATCTAGAAGCAGAAATACTAACATTAGTAAATAAGAAAATAAAAATATTTAGTGGTAATTTGATAATAGTGGTGATTCCTAAAAGTGGGTCAAAAATTGAGCAGTAGGTTCTACTCATGAAACCAAACAAAAAAGTTCCTTTAAGCATGGGTCCAAAATTGAATAGTTTTCAAGAAAACTATCTTGTATTATTATTCAATGTAGGTGTGTGTCTTTCTTGTTTTGTTTTGTTGGCACAGTATGATGCAAGAATAGAAATATTCATAAAATGAACCACAAATTAGCAAGATAGGGAATGAATGATTTCATAAACGAATGATGTTGAATAAAACACACGTCAATAAAGAGGTTGTCCCAAAATCGACGATTTTGGCCCCACTCGGATTTCGCTGAAAATTGGTGTGCAGACTCCGTAAGGGGTGTATGGTCTACAGTAGGAATTACAAGTGTGCCCGACTTCCGGTTAGACCGGAAATGGGTGAAGTTTGCTGTTCACTTCTATGTTGAAACATCAAAATGAAACCTATGCCCCACTCGGATTTCGCTGAAAATCCCTACATCCGTAGGGGGTGTATGGTCTACAGTAGCAATTAGAAGTGTGCCCGACTTCCGGTTAGACCGGAAATGGGTGAAATTTGCTGTTCATTTCTATGTTGAAATATCAAAATGAAACCTATGCCAATCGATAGAGTTCGATGGGGTGAGTAAAATATGTCATATGTCTACCTAGCACTTCCGGTAAAAGGGATATTTAAGTATATTCTCATGAGTTTCATGACTTTTCTCGAAAATTCTAGTCTATTCAAGAAAGTTCTAGAGAAATCTCGTTAGATTCAGAGGCATTTATGCTCTCTGTCTTGATTATTATAGACAATTCTAGAAGTTTCCAGAAAATGTTAGTGAAAATTCTAGAATTTTCAAGAGCATTCTCGAATTTTCTACTTCAACGTAGAATGAGGCCGGGAACTGTCCTGAACGTTCTGGAACTCTCGACAGTTTACCACACTTTTCCATAGATGTCTAGAAATACCTCAACCGGTATATAAGCCCTGTGGCTTTGCACGAGCACAGTCAGTTACGATTTCAACCTTGAGCAGGTCAGTACCACTTTTAACTTGTGCTAAAATGATGGAGGTGGCAGGCACAAATCCCTCCATCTTAATCTTAATATAAACATCTGCATTCAAGAATGATATTTATTGTTTTTTTTTCTATTATTTAAACCAGTGAATTAGATTAAAAAATCTTCCAAAATGGCACAGCAATATTACTGTGAATGTTCCACAGAAACGTGTGACTTTAAGCCATCGAACATGTATTTTCAAGTGCAAACGAGAGTCATCGAATATGTCAGTTCCAATAAAAGCCCGGAAAGAAGCTCTCAAGACTTTGAAAATCTATATTCCAGCTAAAGCACGATGCTGCAACCGTCATATCAATCCAGGAAACGATCTTTTTCATCGTGATTGGTTCGCTCGTCTTTCATCAAATCGTGTTAGCGAGCAAGAAACCACTGCTATGTCAGGACCAAATATAGCTGAATTGGTTGAAGCCGTACAAGGTGAAGAGCCGGGCGAAATCTTTGATGATATGGCATCTTCCTGCAATTCCGGTAGGAAACGACGATGATTCCCTGGACGTTAATGTAGCTGCTGCCGCACAAGAACAAGAAGGTTTCTCTCCTGCAGAAGATGCTTAAACTGCATTGTATACACAATACTTCAATCAAGATGTATTCGAAAATCATAATAAAATCACTAATAAAATCATGATACACCAATACTCTTTGGTTTCTGCAAACTTAGTTTTACCAATTATAATGGTCAAACCGGAAGTGCCAGCTAGACATATGACATATCATGTTACTTACCACAACGAACTCTATCGATTGGCATAGGTTTCATTTTGATGTTTCAACATAGAAATGAACAGCAAAC
>JAFIDM010000004.1:7808984-7820228 GCA_023159025.1 Thereuonema tuberculata
GGCATAGGTTTCATTTTGATGTTTCAACATAGAAATGAACAGCAAACTTCACCCATTTCCGGTCTAACCGGAAGTCGGGCACACTTGTAATTCCTACTATAGACCATACACCTCTTACGGAGGTCTGCATACCAATTTTCAGCGAAATCCGACTGGGGCCAAAATCGTCGATTTTGGGACAATCTCTTAGCGAATGTGAATGAAGTTAAACATGGCTGCAGCAACAAGTAATTCAAACAACAACAATTACTTAATTTGGCTTTTCTCGCATCATACTGTGCCAACAACCCGAAACAAGAACCAAACACATCTATACATTGAATAAAGATACTGTATGTTTTTCTCGAAAACTATTAATTTTCAGACCCATGTTTATATAGGAACTTTTTTTGTTTGGTTTCAAGAGTAGAACCTAAGGCTAAATTTTTGACCCACCTTTTGGAATTACCTTGTATATAATTAGATTACTTAATTTTATAGTATTTGATTTTTACAATTATTTTTCCTAAAAATAATGGCTAAGTTTGGAATTTTAATACAGGTTTGTAAAATTAAGATAAAATCGTAACGATTTCATCCAGATTTTCACTACTCCAGCAGCACATCCTGCATACGTTTTTGACAAATTTATACTAGGCTAGGATTTTTAATCTTATTCTGATTTTGTATTGGTGTGATAGAATCAGTTAAACATAAAAGTTGTTTTAAATCTTTTTAAGTATTGCAAGTTAGATTTTTTTAAATGAAATCCTATATACTTTTATCTAATTCTGTTGTATTTTTTTTTTTTAGGTTTTATGTTTGTGGAATTGGCTTGGCTCATAGTTGGTGTAGTTTGGGTATCAAACCATTATGCCACGTGTCCTGCAGGAATGGCGAAAGAGGCTGTATTAGGTAATGATTTTTATATATATATTTTATGTATTTTAGAATTATTCTTAAATTTATTACGGTCCCAAAAACTGAAGCAATACAGGATAGAATGATAGAAATTCTGATATTTTTTTAAGGATTTATGACAGTAAAAATATAATTTCCATTTTCTAATTTAAATCATTAATTAATGTAATGTTGCAGTATTTGGATACAGATTGTAAAATTAAATTTATTTCTTCATATGTCTTTTCTTTGTTATTTCTTTTAGGAGTCATTGTATGCAATTGGCTAGTATTATTTAGTGTTCTCATAACTATTTGGTGTACATTTGATGCTGCTGGCCATAGCTGGGTAAAAATGAAGAGATATCAACGGAATCTGAGAGACAGTCGGACAAAATATAATTACAGAAGGTCAGGAAGCACCAACAGAGATTGGAGGCACAGGTACATAAGAAAAAAAAAAAAAAACTAATGCAGTATCATTGTACTGTTTAGATTTGATTTCAAAACTAAAACGTAGAGACGATTGCTTTCAAGTAATTAAACATTCATGAAACCTTTTTGACTAATAAATATAATGACTTGACAACATTAAAAAAAGATTAAATCAAAATATGTTATTAATTTATTTAATTATTTTTTGAAGAGACCTTTTGACTTTAAAACATTGTTCATTTGCTTTGTTTTCTTCCCCCCCCCCCCCAGTCCATAAATTGAACTTTTAAATTAATATCAAGATTTACATGACATTTGGAAGCTAATTTGTTATAGTGATCAACCCTTGCATGCTGCGAATTAAAATTGACAAAAATTGTAAATATCATTTTTTATAGAATTTTTAAATTAATATGAATTTAAATCATTGCAAATAATGAAAAGAAAAATTATTTAAAATTATGCAAAAATTAAAATTATAATGTTTGAAAGAGATGTAGTTCCAACATGTATTTTGGGAGTAGAAAGTGTAATATGGATATGTAGACGAACTGGCAAAAACTTTTCGAAACACTTCTAGGAATACAGAAATGCGATTCTTTCCAAATATCCTAACTATTCGAATATTGTCACTTATTACATAGAAATCCCCAACATTGCTCTTGTCAATAAGCCATTTGAAAATTATGTAATAGAAATGAAATATATTTGATTTTTCTTTTTCAGGAAAGTTGTTCGAGCCTATCAAGAAAGTTGGAATTCACGATGTCGAATGCTTTTTTGCTGTATGGGGAAATCTGATAGGAATAGTGTAAGATTCTGTCACTATTTAGATTCATTTTCTTATAAATAGAATTCATTTTTTGAGTCTGTTGCAGTTGAATATTTTCTATAACTTTTTTTTTTTTTTAGTTAATGATTCAGAAATTGTTTAAAAATAGAATTGTCATTAAGATCAGGAACATAATTTGTCATCATTATTTTTACTGCGACCTTCATGTTATTATGTTGAAATGGTTTTCTGCATTTAAGTTGCAGAAAACCTTCCAACACAGAAAAAAGAAAGGAAACTAAGCTTTTCAAGAAACTAAAAGCTTTAATTGCAGAAATCAAAGATAAACCAAAAATAAAAATTACATGATATCAGCAATCTCTTTTGTTAAAGTCCAATTGTTGTAATATGACAAACAGCTAAAAGTACACTTGTGAAATAAACAACAATTAAAAAAGTGCAAACTATTTTCGGGTCCTTTGCAGGACCCTTTGTCAACGTCTGAACAGACAAACAGATTCATCCGATTTTAAAAGAACTAACCAATAGGCAGATGACATAGCCACCATCAATTCGAAAGGAACCAATCGCTTCCCATATGCAAATGAAAGTTGCATAAGTAAAAAGGAGTCCAACCATACCATCATTAGGGGTGAAAAAAAAATATAAATCTCACCTAAGCAGGGGGTCACCTAGAAATACAAAATAAAATAAACATACACACACACACACTGTCAGGCCACTTTATTAGGTATACCTACATAGTAGCATGTTGGGCCTCCTTTAGCCCTCAAAACAGCCTGAATTCCACAAGATGCTGAAAATGTTGTTGAGATATACTGTACGATGCAGACATGAGTGTGTCACGCAGTTTCTGAAGATTTGATGGAAGTGTAGGCCTTGAGCGAATGGCCCGTTCCAGCTCATCCCGCAAATTTTTAATCAGGCTGATATCCAGGCCTGAGCGGGCCACTTAAGACTGATATGAAAGGATAAGGAGACCAGTACCTTCAAAGCAGATGTTTGGTCTCCAGGACAAACAACAAACCACAAACAAAGAAAAAAACAGATAGGAAGGGAAATTTTAAAAAAAGATATCACACTCCACACAACCCACAACGAGGAGTATGAAATGGTTGGCAGGGACCCATCCCGAACAGCTCCAAAGACTGTCAAAGGCCCTATCTGAGCCGGGGACAGTTCGGCTCCCACCTTCCCCATTGACCCCCCCAAATGGGCCATGCGGAATATGGGAAAAAAAATATTACTATTATATAATTCCTCCCTAAAATCTTTATAAACTCCAAAGACAAAAAAATTCCTTCATAACTAAAAAAAAACAAAAAACTCAAACAAACAATACAAATGTCCCTAGTTAAAAACAGAACAGAAGGAGAAGGCTTCACGCTCGGCGGCCACTACCGAGCAATTGAAAAAAAAAGAATATCATTTGTGTTAGCCAGATTCCCAAATGTAAAATTCTATATCTGTATAAGAAATAAAGACAGTGGAACGAAACACATCACAAATTAAACACTTATCATAAATCTGTAAGTTAATAAATATATAAATACTCAAATGTTAAAAAATATCCAAAGTTAATTTTAAAAATAATAAATTTAAAAAAAAAATGTCAAAGTTAAGATTAAAGATACTTATAAATATAAAAAAAAAGGGGGAGGACAAAAAAAAAATTCCCAGTGCAAAAAGGAACCAAATAAATTAAACGGGCATTAAACATTCTTTAACATGCAGAGTGAACTAATCAAGAAACACAATGAAAATGCACACATTAAATTTAAGAATATCTGATAACAATCCCTTATCCTGTCACAAGGACAGGGGAATGGGATACCCCTCTTAAAAACAACATTTTAAAATGGTTCCTAAGTCTCCAACGACCAGGATCCGGACAATGCCTTAAGACGTGGTCCGGATCCTCGTCCTCAGAGAGAAAGCGAAGTCTGCACTGGGAAGTATCTCCAAGGTTAAATCTAAAAAGGTAAGAATTAAAAGCCCATTGCCTGGTTAGAAACTGGTTAACGATGAAGTCCAAAAAAAGTACTCTGTCATTAACTCTATTGATAAATCTAAAAAGTGGCCTACCCTTACAAGAATTGTTCCACTGTCCCTGCCAAATGGAAATTTGATCTTTGTATCCAATACGGTGAGAAAAAGGACCGTGGCAAAGGGCAGGGAAAGGAAAGTATCACGGCTGAGCTGGCCACTGCAGCAAGGAAAAGTCATCATCATGTTCCTCAAACCATCCGATAGTGCATTATCCTGCTGGAAGTAGCTATCTGCACGAGGATAAACTGTTAACATGTATGGTTACACTTGGTCAGCTACACTCTAGCATCCTGACATGCCAGAGGTATCAATGGACCCAGCGTCTGCCAGGAAAATATCCCCCTCACCATGACACAGCCCTCAACGGCTTGAAGAGTTGTTGTGAAACACAGCATTTGTGCGCACAGTAGGGGTGTACCTAATAAAGTGGCTGGACAGTGTATATTAGTCCATTTAAATTCGATATACAAAAAAAAAAGGAAAAATATTATCCATCCATTATGGAGTCATCCAAAATTATGCAAAATAAAATAAAATACCTCTATATAAAGGTTCTCTTAAAATTGATATACACAATAAAGGAGACTGAAAAAGAAGAGAAAAATAAATAAATAAATAAATTAACATCTATTATTTAAAAGATAAGAGTAATTTAAAAAAAACACAAAACACAACTCAAAGCCAGAAATAAAATTAAAGCCATCAACACTTTTGCCGTCCCTACACTAACATATTCCTTCGGCATAATTCCATGGACAAACACTAAACTCGAAGTACTACAACGCACAACACAAACACAACATGTACCACTCCAAGTCCGCTATAGTAAGAACTCTTTCCCACAAGGAGGGAGGCCAAGGACAAGTGGTGAGCAGTTTAGGGAGACCAAAGGGTTCATGATCGCGATACAGGACCAAGTCATCCCGACACGCAACTACAAGAAACACATTCTACACAATGCAAACACACATGACGACAGATGCAGGAAATGCCACACTACACATGATTCGATCGACCACATAATATCAGGCTGCCCCCTTCTCTCCCAAAATCAGGTAGCGTCGATTGTTCATCAACAGCTAGCACACAAACACTCACTTATTAAGAACATGGTCCCGTACTACAAGTACATACCACAAAGCGTATTAGTCACCTTCATATAAGCTGTACTAGGACACGGACAAAACCATACATCACAACAGACTTGACATCACACTTGTTGATAAGGTCAACAAACAGACCTATCTCATTGATATTGCAGAGCCTGTCAGCAAGAACATGCAGAAAACTCACACATTCAAGATCAGTAAATACACCGATCTAGTATACAAGCTCCAGAAGCAGTGGAGGCAGGACCAAGTATGTCTTGTATCTGTCGTCTGTCCGCCACTGGTCTGGTGCCTCACACATTGCACCACAGCCTCAGCACACTAGGACTTCACAAAAACACTTATGCACAACTCCAGAAGGCTGTGGTACTCAGCACAACATGCATAGTTAGGAAATTTATGGACACAACCATACACCCCTAATCATTCTTGCACACCTCTTTATACTTGGCAATATGTGTGCTTTGGTCCTTGACCCGCCATATTGTCTTTGCTGGGGAAACCCAAGGTTTATAGCTTTTACATAATAATAATAATAATAACAATAATATTAATAAATTGTTTTTGCTACCCAATGTTAGAATCTTTTACAAATAATAATAATAATATCATAATAATAATAACATCCTTGGACCTTGACCCGCCACATTGTCTTTGCTGGGGAAACCCATGGTTTGAAACTTTTACAAAATAATAATAATTAAAAAACCTTAAGAAATAATTTTGTTTTCAGTAATAGTTGCAGTTAATCAGCAACAAGGAATTCTGATATTAAAGTTTATTGGAAAAATTTACATTTTTTTATCTATATATATATATATATATATATATATTCTTTGAAAAATAATTTTACATTTATATTTTTGAATTATATTTTTGAAAAAATATTTTTAAATATTTGATGTTAAATATTTCAGTGATTTAAATTCTACAAGTAGGCTATTTCATTAGTTTTCTTATCTTGAAAATTATGCTACATTTAATCTAACAGACCTGTTAAACCCTTTTAATCTCCTTAAGATTCAAATACTCTTGAAGCTATTCTGTTCAAGTAATAATTAAAAATCAATGACTAATACAAAAATAATAATAAAAATACATAACTTATGTATCAATATTTACAATTTATTGCAGAATTCTTTTGCTGAAATAGCTAAATTGTTGTCTGAGTTTTTTCGTGATCTGGATGTAGTTCCATCTGATGTGGTTGCAGGACTGGTTTTATTGAGAAAGTTCCAGAAATTGGAGCGACAAGCAATTGTTGCTCAGGTAAATTAATCTTTACTTTTTTTTAAAATTTATTTATGTTTTGTTTTATATAAAATATGAAATGAAATCATTATCTGTTTAATATTTACTTTAAGGTGAAATAAGACAGACTTGATGGAAAGACTAATAACAAACAGATTATATATAAATCATTTTAAACTATTTGAATATCATTAATGTTGATAAAAAATAGTTTTTACAAAAGAAATTGATAACAGTGGCCTACCTTTGATCTGAAGGACCTTCTGAAAGCCTAACAACTTCATCATGACATGAAAACTGAAATTTCCTACTGTTCTTTCTACAATACCCTATATCCATCAACACAGTACTAAAAGAGGTATGTATAAGCCTCACCTTATTCTAATTCATCTCAAATGTTCTGTGGATCCAGATATACACTCTTAAGATTACTTAGGTTGGTCACTGAATGTTTACTCGAGGCACTTATACTCAAGGTGTTACAGAATGGCGTATATTGTGCTGAAGCATGTAGGGACATACATTTACCTAAAAGTGTTGATGACACAGAATAGGGTACAGCAGTTTTTTTTTTTTACAGTCTAATTCATGGGAAATTGAATAACCTCTCTACATTATATCTTTGGGAGTTTTCCAGGCTTCATACTAAGGATAAAGTTTGTGAAAGTATTTTTCCAGTCCCAAAAGACAACTGTAAGACCTAATTACAGCATTGCTCCATAGATCTTCAGTCATTAGTTGAGTCAGAGATGAATGATAGGAAACATACTATTCCAATCATCATTTGGCATTCATGAGTGCAGTGTTGGAATTGCAGTTGTAGTTTTATCATGAAATTCTAAACTATGCAACTTTTCTCCATACTGTCTAAGAATATCTTCAGAAAAGATTTAAACTGAAATGAAATGCATAAAAGATTTTATGCATTAAAGTATGCTAATGCATATGAGGAATTTATTATGATTGTTATCAGTTGTAGATTTATTTGCAATAAAATTTAGACAGTGAACATTCGTTATGCTCTTACCTTTTAAGAATTTCTTAATATACTATAGAAAAGACTTCTCGTTCACTATGTAGCAATAATCATTTATTAGTGCACATTTAAAATGCAGAATTCAATATTTAAAATGAATTAAATAACATTTTAAAAGTAATTAAAATAATAACCTTCATTAATATTCAAGTTCCACCAATTGACATGTTTATAAATAATCAATTTGTTATCTGAAATTTTTATTCGAACTTGATTAAACACTGTTTAACTATCTCTCCTCATGAATGCTGAGATTTAAAAAAAAAAAAATGGCATCTCATTTTTTATCGGGTGGATCATTTGCATAAAGGTAGATGCATTTCTGAATTGTATTTAATCAGAATACAAATATTTATCATTACTGGTATAATATTTATTATTTTGAAGTCTGCTGCACAGAAAATGAAAAATGATTATTACCAATTTTCTTTCATCATTTGCTTTAACTGCCTTTATTTTCTTTTTTCAGAGAAAGAATGATACTTACGAATTTCTTTCTGGGATTCCCATCACTCCTTCCAGCAGATTCTTAGCATTGAACAATGCGGTATTTATTTATTTATTTTTATATTAAATGTTCTAAACTATGTATTAAGCACTTTTGCATTAATTAAGAAAGTGCCTATAAACTACAATATGCCTGTTGACAAATAAAAATATTAGTCACTATTGCCACTAACTGATGGCAAGAAATGATTTGAGGTTGATTAAGAGCTTAATTTTCTTAGAAGCATTATTGTGGAAGTTAGCTTTAAGTTTAATATTTATTTTTCAATCAAAAATATCTTATCATCTTCTACTTTCATAATGGAGTTCATTATGAACTCCATTATGAAAGTAGATTTTGTAATTTTATTATCTCTTTTAATATTTATTTTTGTAATTTTATTATCTCTTTTAATCAAAATTTGTTTGTCTTATGGTAAAAAGAGCTGCTTTGTTTTTCTTTTATCTTACACTATGCATTACTGGACCAATATCCATTATTAAAATAAAAAATAAATGTATTAAAACACTTCCAAGCTTTTATGCTATATAAATACAAACACACAAACAAACATACCTAAGATTGAATTTAATAAAAAATTACAGTATACCAAGATATAATAAAACATTTCCATAACCATTACTGCGTGCAATTCAAGACCTGCTGTTTATCACCATTGTCACTCTTTTGAAGCACAGTATTTTCAACCTTTCCATTTCTCCTTCTATCCTTTTCAGAACTTACGAGATACACAGTAGCCCAAAAATTACTAAAAATCTATCAGTGATTTTTATTAGGTAATTTCGTAGGGATGTTATAGCAAAGAGATAGAAAGAAGTCTCCTGTTTCTTTAGTTTTAGCATATCTAAATAAATATTAGACAGTTGGATGCCAACTAGAAATAATCCCAATACTTTAAATTTACATTCTGACATTAGAAAGATAAAAAAGTGCTTTGGAGTTATACATTTTTATTTTTTTATTATACATTTTTCTGATATTAAGTTGAGTTAATTTGCTTTCCTATAATATTCTATTACACTTTGTTTTGCCATAATAACAATAAGCTACAATGATTTTATATCCTTCAATTTATTTTAATAGCACACTAAACATTTCTCAAAGTTTTTGTATTTCATGAAACACCAATATGCATGTGATGCCTGACTGTCAGATATATACAGGATGTACATAATTAAAGTTAACCTTTCGAAAGGTTGTAACTGGGGAACTACTCAATGAAATGCCCTCATATGTGAATATGAGGATGTTTGTTGCAATGGAATTTTGTTTGGAGCAAAACTAAACATCAGTTCTGAAAGTAACCCTGTAAGGGTGATACATGGCACAGCAATACCATTGAGGATACACACTGTACATTGTGTGTTACAGATGGACATGATCGATAAGTGTCCTCTGTTATCGTCAATTTACTGAAATCACAAAATCGCATGCTCAACATAGAACTCGAAATTATGTGTAATGCTGATTATGAAGTAAGTTGACTGAGATATCCACATAGCTGAAAGTCACTAGGTTTTTGATCCAGTGAGCATGATGATCGCATTGTATGAAAATGGAAGCTGATGATTCTGTCTTTGGTAAAATGAGCCTGAAGCATCTTCACGACAGAGGTGACTGTCTGAGATGGGATACATACTGCATAAAAACTATTGAATCCGGATACTGATGCTGTTGAAGTGTTGGAATCAACCGGTTGGCTATTCCAAGAGATGCATGTCGCTGGCTATTAACAGTTCAAGTAATGAGACCTGCAGCACCAAGCTCTTCGAAAACAAAAGGTCTGATGATGAAAGGCACTGTAAAATCACATTAAACGGTGACGGAATGTAATGGGATCTGTAGCATGAGATGTGTGTTTGTAGTTGCCCAAATTCTGCATTTGTATATATTCATATCACCATACAGATGGAAGTGAGTTTTGTCAGTACACAAAATGTTCCATGGCCAGTTGTCATTCAGTTCAGTCCAAGCAAGAAATGCAGGATAAATGTTTCACATGCACCTTGATCAGGATTAAGCAATTTCTGAACATTGAAAATCTTTTAAGATACCCATGCAAAATTTGGGTTTTAACTTTCTGAACTGTTCTTACTGGTTTGTCTAACAATTGTGCAACACTCCATGCACTCTACTTCCTACAACATTTACCATCCTTTCTTCCTATAACACTATGGCTATGTCCTTTGCTGTCTGCTGTGTGATGGGCTTCCATCTTCTACCAGGTTTGATCTCTAAGAAACTTGTCTTTTCAAATTTACGGATCATTTTTCCATACACCATTTGGAGTCATAAGGGTTATTTTTAGTTCCTTTTAATGCCCTAAACTTTACCAATGCTGTTAAAACACAGTTGTTATTTTGGTGTAACACATGAGAAGTGTGCAATTGTGCTTCGGTAACAGTGTCATGTAACAATTTGACCCATTCCGCAGTATAGTGATGCATTCCTGCTTTTACAGCAACTTCTGTCGAATCATTTGTCATTCTTGGCTTTGCACAGTTGCATTATTCACAATGGCAGAGCCTCTCAGCCAATGTGCTACAACTCAGTGTGTGCCATGAGAATGCCTTTGGTGTGCTGTGGGAAAATTCTAAGAGTGCATCTGCAATCAACATACAGCTTCACAGTAGCCAAATGTTCATATTTAGATGTCAAATAACCTGGGCAAACAAAAATACAAACAGCATTCTGTTTGTTCTAACAATTAAGAATAATAAAATATTAAATCACATTCAAATCGGATTAAAAAAATTTCAGATATCTTAAAAAGTGTAAAAATAAACTGTTATTTTCATTTGTAAATCATTGGCTTTTTTTCAGAGGATTCTATTATAACAATAAAAGCAATCAAAAAGTCTGATGTACTGCAAGGTTTCTAGAAACATAAAAGTTTTCTGTAAAGCAAAAAAACTTGAGAAGCACTTCTCTATAAGTATTGCAAGCATCATGCATCACCCTAGTGGCCATTTTTGGAATTGACATTTATTTTTGTGTCAAACAAAATTCAATCACCTCACATGTACTCATGTCAAATACAAAGTCATTCTATATCTTCTTAAAATGCCAAAAATTTAAACATAACTAACATCTTATAAATAACTTCTTCAAAAAACACACAAACACCTATGGCAATATTTCGACTTATATTTTCAAAGCCTTATTCATGCCTTTGGAAAGGAGAA
>JAFIDM010000004.1:7820238-7863239 GCA_023159025.1 Thereuonema tuberculata
TTTTTTTTTTTTTTGTGTATTGATCTTTTATTGACTTTTTAAAAACTACCTAAACACACTAAAAATATTTCAATTTTTATTTATTTATTTATTTATTTATTTATTGAACTACAATTTGTTTCAAGTTTCAACAGCTACTAAATCAGATTACTTTTGATTATGTTTGAGGCCTGTATGGCATAACTGGAAATGAAACAGCTGATTCTGATGCCAAAAGATCTGTTCTTAACCAATCTCTGTACATCTCATTTCAACCATACTCCAAGGGAATAATTAAAATCTGTTTTACAAAAGTTTATAATTGAGCAGTGGAACAACTTACGATCCAAGACTTATGACTTAAGACTACAAAGGGAGTATAAACCAAAAAAAGTTCTTTCCTACTATTGAGCAAGTTTGAACTAGCCAAGTTGGACATTTAAAGTTCCTTAGATTCTCTCTGGGCATGGTCAGTTTACTGCTTATCTGGCAAAATATAATTTGCCTTTAAGCGCCTTTTGTTCACGTAACTGTGGTGAACTGTAAAAAATAGATCTAGTAATTTTTAAATGTTCAAGATGTGATTACATTTGATTAGCACTGAAACTGAACTGGAACTTTTATGGTATTTCTTGGCCTTGCTAAGAATCCTACTTTTTGCAATTTGTAACAACAGTCATGAAAATTAAGTTTAGTAAGTATTATTTAAGTAATTACAGCACTATTTTTCTAATACTTTCTTCTTTTATGTTCCTTTATTGTATAAAAGTGAAACCAGTATTATACTCAAATTGAGGGATGCACAACATTCAATTCTTCTTCTTATTTATTTGTTTGCTTGTTTGTTCTCATGGAGAATAATAACTTATTTTTCAGATAAAAATCATAACAAGTTCTCAGTGAAGAGATCATTCTTAATAAATTAGTTGTGTGCAAATTTGTTTTTTATTTATATTTTAATATAGAAAATTCGATAGCAAGAAAAGGATTTCATCAGGCTTTCCTCAACACAAATTTCTCAAATGATTTTCATACTAAAATCTTGGTTCTTTTCCCCTTGATAGATGTTGCTGTTTGCCGTGCTGCTCACGTAGAAAGGTTGAACGTGTGAGGATTGTAGAAGATAATTGTTGTAGATGTAACTATGCTGCTCTTAGAAAGTTATGTACTCTGAAGAATGTTGATATGGTTTATGTTACCTACCATGTAGAAGTAAGTGTTTCCTTTTCATGGATAATTTTTGTTTTTGTTTTTGTTTTGAATCTTTTTGCATTGGTTGTTTGTATCTTCTGAAGTAAATGTCATTGCTAAACATTTTTTGTTTAATGTTCAAAATAATATTTTTGGTTTGTTTTGAAACACTAAACACTCTTTCTTCCTAAACATAGATATTACTGTATAATTTCTAGCATGTGACCAGAAAAATTGGCCTAGGATCCCTTTTTCACTGCATTGGTTACACTCTATACTACCACTGGTCTTCTTGTGATTATGTTGTTCATCTCTTTTCATTCTCTCCCATTGTTTCTTAATTGTTTCAACTGTTCTTTCTATTTTCGTATGTTCTTCAGTAATCTTCCACAGCAGAACACTAGTCTTTGTTTAATTAATTTTTTTTAGTTATTTTTATGTTATTATGTCCTTCTCTAATGCTTGTTATTAATCTAAGTATGGTTGTATCCTTTACTCTTTGCCAATCAGTTATAATGCTGCCAATTTCAGAAACAATCATTCTCACTGATTGTTTTGGATTTTCTGTGATCTTGGCAAATCCAATGCAACTACTTTCATTATCAGTTGAAGTTATGCTCTTGGTTTGCTTTAAATACTCCTGGTCTTCCCTACTAAAATCTGTAAATTCTACTGTAAAACACAAGACCAGGCTTTGATGTATTGGAATGACAGTGGTAAAATTCTTCAGCTTCCTATGGTTAGATAAAAGTTAAAGGTAGGCAATATGACCATTTCCTCCACCTATTCTTGTTATTCTATCTACATAAAATTGTAAGTGTAAAATATTCAGTCAAAATTATTTTTTTCCCAGGAAACTGCAAATGTGGGATACCTTCTATAATCAGAAAAATCTTTCCAATCCCATAACAGGAAACTATTGAGGAAGTAATGAAGGAAAATCAAAGAACAGTAACATCTTATCAGAATGGAACCATCGCAAGATCGTTTTCCCAAACAAAAGCACTGGAAATTGTTTATAAAAATAAAATGTTTTATTCAATCAACAAGTGAATAAAATAGTTATTAGCAACAACATAAATAAGTTAAAATCTATTCACCTATCCCTACACAGTAAACATGATCTAAAGAATAAATCTATATCACATCATTGTAAAATGAAATACAAAAGGGGGCTTATAAAAAGTGGAAATTAAATAAATATATAATCACCAATATTTAATGAGATATAGACAGTAAGGTTAAACTCTTAAATATGAGATTTGATGTAAAGCAGAGCATTACTCTTTGAATTATTCAAGGACATCGTATTTTGACCCTTAATTAAAAATGGCCCATAAGATGGGTTAATATATACCAAAATTTAATAAGATATATACAGTTATTCTACACTTTCAAATATAGAACTCCTTATAATTTAGTTCATTATTCTTTTGAACTTATACTAAGGGCAGAACATATGGCCCTTACTTTGAAGTGCCCATAAATTGTGGCTACAAACACCAAAATCTAATTAGGACTCAACAATAACATTTAACTCTCATATATAAAATTTGCAGTTCAGCAGAACCTTGTGGTCAAGACGGAAGTGACCTCCTATGGGGCTGATATGCCTGAACTTGGGTTCAAATTCTGGTACTGGCATGGATGTTTACTTCCTTTGTGTGCTAATTCTTCTTTTCTTTCAGGCCTAAAGCCACTCCATAATGATTTCCTGAGGAAGGCAATTACAGAAACCACCTCAGAATCTATTCAGGATATTATATGGATCTTTTTAGGGATTCACCATGATGCATGATGCATAGGATTCATTGGATGCATAGGTGGAATTTGAGAAACATTCTGAGGGAAAAAAAATAAATATAAGTCAGCAAGCATTATTCACTTTTAACTAAACAAGTTACCTTCAGTGGTAATTTAAAATACTTTAAGGTTTGCGAGTGATTAGATTTTTTTGCCCCCCCTTCCCAATCAAAATGTTGAAGTTCCAGTTATGATAGGATGCGTACCTTTATAACGGAGATCCCACTTAAAGAGAGAGAGAGATATATATATAAAATTTGATTTTGATAAGTGCATTTCTCTCTTACATTACTAATTTTTTACTGTTTTGTCCCTTGTTTAAAGTGACACATAATATGAGCCAGTATATTTCAAAATCTAATCAGATCTAGATAATATCACTAAACTCTTAAATATGAAGTGGGGTGTAGGCAGGTTAAATGATTTCGAATTATTACATCCACTAAAATTCTCAGTAACAGACATTCAAGCAGACAATTCTCACAAATTAGGTTTTTCTAGGAAGCAAATGACATGAATCAAAATCGGGATATAGCTATTTAGTACTATTAATGTCCTATTTTATACAGAGGTTTTAAAAAGTTAAAATGACTTGATGTATTAAGAAAAAAATATTTTGTATTTGAATGCCAGTTGCCTGATTACCTTACTTTCCCATCACTATCATATGGAGAAAGTAAAAAGGGATAGAATAATTGTATACTATTATCAGTCAAACACTGACTTCTCAAAACAGCTACTTTTTTAACATTCGTAGTAATCTTCATTACTTCACCTACTCCTTTAAGCTTTATAATAGAGGAATGGAACAGTATTTAACATCTATTTAATGTAGGGAAAAAAAAACAATTACAAGAACAGAATATGATTACATCTACTTAAGTTCAGATGGAAAAAAACAATTAATAGACAAATTAGGCACTGCAATGCACAAAAATGCTAACAACCAAACCATTATTGGAATAACTTCTATGCCATTTTTTTAAACAGATTCCCTCTTTGCGTGGAAATTATTTTTTTTTAGATTAAGTTGCTTTTACATAGATTTAATTTTTCTGTAGATAAGCACTTTGATCTGCTTCCCGTGTTTTCAGATTTTACTAAATGAATTTAAAAAATTACCGTTTTTCATTTCATCTTTGACAAAAAAACACTTTCTGTTAATATGCTTAGTTTTCAATAATGAACTTCATCCTGTCACAATCAAGAACTGCTTTGCTGTTTGTCTTGCCTAACAATGGTTTTTCAACATATTCGTAAAACCTGAGCTCTCCAATTTCAGTTCTTGTGCTTCACATGTTTAGAATGCTGTAAGATTCTGTTTCTTGCTTCCCTATGATATCAGTGAACTTCTGAATTTTAAGTGAGTATCCCACATGAGACTTGGCATCAACTGTGATACACCAATTGGCATCTGTACTGATTTGAGTTTGCCTTTTTCCATGCCGTAGATAAGTCTCTGATTCCTGGTTCCCTTCCTATATCTTTATATTTTTTTTATTTTTTTTTGTCACAAGATGGATCTGTCTTGAATAACAAATAACAAATGTAAATCAGTGGCGGCTCGTGGCTGGGAAGTTAGGTGAAGAGCTAGTAGGAAAATAATTATATTATAATATATCATAATATATATATTATAAATTATATATATATATTATATATATTATAATATATAATATAAATTATTATGATAACTTCCTTCTTTTCTAATTATAATATAATATATCATAATATATATATATATATATATTATAAATTATATATATTATATGTAATATATATTATAATAACTTTCTTCTTATCTTTGTCTTTCCAACGTGAAAAGGATGTTTCTAATAAAACACACACTATTTCTTAAACAGGATTCATATTTAAAAGCACTGCGAAACAGGCGCGATCCGAAAGAACTTCACATGGGAAGAAGCGAGAATATTTCTCAGTTTTAACTTCACCTATACAGCGGGTGACGTCATGGTTGTCATAGCAACCATCGCTTCGGTTATGCAGCTGAGCACCGCGGCTGAGGTTGAAAAATTTCACACAAAAGTCTACTTCACTTGGCTCGGTGCCAGAACAAGTCCCGCACCAACGCAACTTACAAAATACAAAAATATGTTTCTATTAAAACCAATGTACGTGAGAAGGAAAATAAATTTTTCCTTATAATAAATGTTACATTATAAATAAATAATATTGTATTATAAATAATTGGTGAAGTGCCACTTCACCTACTTCCCCTGAATAGCCGCCACTGATGTAAATGTATGTGGTATGCGTTGAAGAAAACTGAATCTGCAAATAAACTCTTAAGAAATATGAAATAAGCAAAAAATAAAATATAAATGAAATATTAAGGGAACTCTATTAAGAGACATGAAATGAATGAAAAATGAAATATAACAATAAAAAAAAAAAAGTTTTTATCCCAGGAAGATTTCAAACATTAAGTGTAAATTTAAAGTTAAACAGAAATTAGTGTTTTTATCTCCTTCTCTTTGTTCCTTTCCAATCCTTATTTCTGTATAGCTGGGACATAAACGTTCTGATTAAGTACAAAATTAATAAAGATTAATAAAATTAAAGTACAAAAGTAAAAAGGGGTAAGAAATTAAAAATCAAACAATAACAACAATGAAAACCAGTGTTCATTTATAACATTTCCTTTCTTGTAATTTGAGCTTAATTACATACTTCAATATAGCTGGTATTAAAAAAAAAAAAAAAACCATTCAAACATTAAGTATCAAATTAAGTTAAACTAAAATTAGTGTTCATTTATTGCTTTATTTTCTTTTTCTTTTTTTTCTCTTTGTTCCTTTTTAATCCATACTTCTGTATAGCTGGCACAGAAACGTTCTGATTGTATACATTAGGAAGAGTCAGAATAAGCACAGATTCTATACACTTACGTTGAAAATCATTTTGACATAGAGCAAATATTTTAGCTGATTTCAAGTCGAGTCCATGTTGTAACTGTAGATGATGTGTGATGTATTCATTATTTCGGATTGTGATAGCTCGTAGGTGTTCCGCTATACGCTGGGATATCCTTTGACCCATTTCTCCAATGTACATACAACTGTTGTTAATATACTGAATACCATAGATAACTCCTTTGGGGTCAGCTTCATTTTTCACTTTATTATTGACGAACAGCAGGCGAGGTAATGACGATACCACTAGGTCTGCATATCTTTTTAAGACACATATAAATTTCACTATAAAAATCAATAGATGCGTACTGCCGTATATTAGGTTCTGCAGTTTTAGGAGCCATATTATGGTATCATCGCAGCATTGATCTTTTAATATGCCGTTCGATGAACCATTGTGGAAAACCATTGCTTATTAAAAGTTTGTGCACCAGAGATAGTTCACCATTAAAAGCCTGTAAATTGGATGAATATCTGAATGCCCTCGTCACAAACATAGTTATTAAGTTTATTTTTAATGAGAGCGGAGAATAGGATTTGAAATTCATTGTAATTCCAGAATAGGATGGTTTCCTATATATGGAGGTGCTGAACTGCCCATTAGCCCTAGTAATAAGAATATCCAAAAAAAAATAACATTATTTTTTTCCGTTTCAATTTCCATGGTTATGTCATGATGGATACTTGAAAAAATGTCTGCAATGACGGGAACCAAGCTTTTGTCAGTGTATGCTATTATGTCATCGACGTACCGATGAAATAGGGGAAGATGTATTTGGCAATCATCCAAAATGGCAAATGCGAGGTCCTCAATGTAGAGCATTACCCATTACCCTAGGAGTGCAGACGCTGATAGGCCAATAAATAATCCCTTTTGTTGTCTGTAAATATGACCATTAAATTGAAAAAACTGAAGCTGATAAATAGCCTCAATTAAAGGCTAAATATTGACCGTTCCTGCTGGGACACCCTGTATAGTTGTTAGCTATTCACTACTTTCTTGAATATTATTCGAGTTCTATACAATATATTTGTTTCCTGCTTGGCTGTCTTTAAATTTATCCCAGAAGACTAGCTTTCATTTCATCTATGCGCTATGCACTGTGATGCATGATGATGGTTTTGAAATAAGATCCATGCCATTATTTTAACAAGCCTTTATTAGACATAAAAATATGATGTAATAAAAAAAAAAAAATATGAAACACTTTTAAATATCATTTTCAGTAAATTTGTTTTCAATAGATTAATTCATTTTCAAAATAAAATTGCATTAATAATAAAACATCATATAACTGTAATTATTTAGAATGAAAAATAATTAAAAAAATAATCAAATTTCAGGTGAATGAAACCCCATTTTTTGTAGCGTGTGATCATGAAAAGAGGAAAATTGTTGTGTCTATTCGTGGAACCTTGTCTTTGCAGGTAAAAAAATTTTTAATCACAATCTTTTATAAGTAAGGTATAGTAGGCATTGCATTACAGTATTGTCACATATATGCATGTGTATATTTACATAATAAATTATATATTAATGTATGAAATCTTTAGGATGTCATCACGGATTTAAATGCTGAAGGTGAACAACTGCCAATGGATTATCCAAGAGAAGATTGGCTTGGACATAAAGTTAGTAAAATATTAACTACTCTATCTATTCGCATTTTTGTAATTACTTAAACTATATTGCTATATAATCATTAGCCTAACATTACCTCATTTTTAACATCTTAAAATCATAACATTTCATAAAAGAAGTAAATGATTAAAAAGTATCATCTCCATTAAGAATTGGAACTTGATGGCAATAATACTTGATTAATTCTTGTGGTATAAAACCTCCAGTTCTTGTCTAAATGAAAAAGTGGCAGAGCACAGAAAAGCTAAACTCCAGAATTGCTTTGAAAAAGGATCAGTGATGAAATAAACAAGTACATAATTACCCCAGGAAGTCAAAATAGAACAAAAACGGGTGAGGACAAGAGAGGAGAAATTAAACCAAATAAAATAAAACTAATAAACAGATAGAAGCAAACAAACAAATAGATTTCGGGGGAGGGGGGAGTTGTGTAGCAAGAGAGAAAAAGTAAATTGGTACAATGAACTAAAACATTTGGATGGTGTTTTCTTATACATTTCACTACATCTGTGATGTGAAAATCAGCAGGCACCAATAATTCTACTGAGAGTAGCATAAAACTTATTGATATTATGAATGTTCTTTGAGGTGTATTTAAAGAACTCAGTAAATGAAAGTAAGTTTGATTTAGATTAGAAATAATGTGTTATTTCTTCTGTCTGCAGAAATTGGAAATCAGTTGCCACATGAAAATATTCTGTGACAATTGGGGACATTAATGGCCAAATAGGGTAAAATGTTATCATTACTTAGCAGTTAAATCCACAAATGATAATTTCCATCATGAACTTGAAGCTGAGAACTCTGTAGGAAGGTCTCTTGTATTTCAACTGTTGTGGAAATTCATAATATTTTGAAGTTCAGTAATCATCATCTGCCAAAGGATATAAAGTTAAAAATTTTGTTTTGTTATCCGATAAGCTTACATGAGCATAGTAGAAAAATAATTGGACTATACCTTGTTGCCAGTCAGGTTTCAACTTTGAATCAAAATCAATCTTCATTACTTATAATTTACTCTCTTTTTATTTTGTTTTATTTATTTAATATTGTAAAATTTTATAAAAAGAAAAAAAGAATATTCTGAATCAAAACAAAAGGCTTGTGAAGCCATTAAAAATGGCTAGACTGTTGGTCATTTGCTGTAACTTATACTTATATCAATTTTTGCCATTGCAACTATCAACACCAGTTCAGCAGTTTTACAACAGTGACTGATATGGGCTTCTGATCCCAAGTGGTTTATTTTTGAATCAAGCTAAGATAATAATGTACAATACATGATATACATAGTTACCGAAATCTTGTTCACTCTGTTCTGCCTTCATGATTCAAATGAGATTGTTAGATCTTATAATATTTTATTAACTTGCATAAACTTGTTGAGTCTATATCAGACATTTGATGCAAAGCTTATAGAACCTATTTTTTCAACATTGCCATGCACAGTTCATGACTAAATATATACTGTAGTACAAATGTAATAATATGTTTAGTTGAAATTATCATCACTTATAAAATTCACTTACAAAAATATGAAAATTGTACATAGTTTATGATATGTCAAATTACCATATCATGTCACTGTAATATGATATTGTGGTGAAATAATACTGGTCTCTGGTTCGGGAAAGGACTGTAGACTGAGTCTAAGCTAGATCTGAACTCAACTTTACTGATCTGTTTATTCCAGTGAAATCAATGGTTTAAATAGCCTATGTACAATGATTGTGATTGGTTGGTGGCGTTAACAATTTATTGGAGGATTTAAAAGACATGTGATTGCAACGGGTTTTAACTGTGGTATTTAAATTAAAGAGAATTGTGGGATAGCACACCAACCGTTTAGAATTTAAAAATAAACAACAGAATCAATTGTTAACGGAAGAATTTGAAATTTACAACAGATTAAATTATGATTGATTGGAACATTAAAATTATATATAAAAGTAAATAATATAAATGGAATAAGTATAAATAGAGCTATAAAAATCATCACAATATGACATGCAGTTATGATGTGTTATTGCCTGACTACATTATGTAAATTGAATTCAGGAACACACTCGATAAGTCGATTATTTTTTAAAATGTAAAGAATGTACTTAGTGATCATAGTTTTTGTGTTCAGTAATATCTTTATTTCCTTGTAAAGGGTTGTAATGGAAATGCATGGAATGATATTGATGCAGACAAACTATATGATAAATGACCAGTATATTCCTAATGAATTACTTAGGAAAGGCTCACTTAATGATTACAAAGAAAAGTACAAAGAAGAAATGTATTTACTTAAAAAGGAATGATTCATCAGTCTTCGAATATATTTGTCAAAATTACTATTTATGGAAGATGGAAAAAACAAAACAAAAAAGAAATCTCTTTAATAACAAGTATGTGAACAAGTTTCTTTTCAGAAACATCTGTCTTAGTCAATATAGACTATCTATAAAACTTATCTTTGTAAAAAAAAAAATATGGATATGTTTCAGAATGTAATAGAATGAATTATAATTGTATGTTCAATTCTTATTCATCACTTTGTTTGTGATTTTAATAAATTCCTTTCTTTCTTTTTTCCTTTCTTTTTTTAAACCAATTAATTTATTAACATTTGCTTCAATTTTTCATACACTTAACTAACATAGTTGAAATGTAGTTGCATTTGAGAGTATAGTAGAATCTTGTAGGAATGCATTATTTTTTTTTTAATAAGTAATAGTTTCACAAATGTTTATCTATTTAACCTTGCTTTCTAATTAACTGGTGTTTGGTATTCTTGTTCTTTTTTTTTTTCCTTGCATCTTGCTTTTTGAACTGATAGGGTATGGTCCAAGCTGCAGAATATATTCGAACAAAATTAAAAGATGAGGAGATCTTGTCACAGGCATTCAACTTTGATTGTGAGAAGGGTACGGACACCTATGATTTAGTTTTAGTTGGCCATTCTCTAGGAGCAGGAACAGCTGCCATCTTGGCCATTTTACTCAAGCAGGAGTTTCCTACTTTACATTGTTATGCCTACTCTCCACCAGGTGGACTTCTCAGGTAAATTATTCAATTGTTTTGCAGTTGCATTGTTATACTAATCACATTCCAATAATAATTTTATGCTGATAATATTAACAGCTTGACTTGCATTATTGATTCTGTGCAATTGTGTTATGGTTATTTTTTATGAAATAATGTGAAAATTACAGTAATTGTTTTTACCTATTATGGTTTTATTGTTATACATAGATAAAAATTACCTGTTGGATTGTTTCAAGTTAATGATATCTCTTCTAAATGACATATATTACATGTTGACTATATATTATTTGCAGTGACAGAGTAATAAGGGCATTGTTGATTATTGAGTCAAATTTTTCCTGAATTTAGAGCATTCAGCCATCTTGGAGAAATAATTTGGATTTTTAATAATCTTTGGACCATGTGAAATGGCAAATTGAATGCACAATTTACAGCATTCCTCTATGTTTCTAGCCATATTACGGAATAATGGCTGCTGCATGTTCTGTATCATCTGAATGATTTTGTTTTATAGCTGGTGCATCGTGGATGGAGGGTTTTCCCAGAACAGCCACTCCTTCAGCATGGCCCCACACATTCACATCTGGTGACATTAGATCAGGAGAGTGGGTAGGGAACAAAAAATCAATGAAACATGAAATAACATTACTTCGAAGCTTTTATTGTAGAAATGCTCTCTTTCCATGTGATGTGTGACATGTTGTCCCTTCCTGTTGAAACAACTGGTCACAAAAAGAAAGGAAGGTTTTGATCTCTGCAAAGCATTCTACGATTGGTATGAAAGGTGGCAGAATCTGGTTGATGTAACTTTCTTGGCTAACTGTAACTGCAGTGAATTAAGGTCTCTGCAATGAAGTAAGGTCCAATAACCCTGTGTCCTGATTCAATGTACCACACTGTACCTTTTTCACTGTGTAACGTACTTCTTGCACCTCCTTCGATTGCTGGAAGCTTAGGAATCTGTGGCTGTGTCTGTTTATGTGACTTACCATATGAAAGTTGGCTTTGTTGCTGAATCAGATGTTGTCAATAAAGGGTGGATTGTCGTAATGCACGACAAGGACTGTGGCACAATACTGACGCCTTGTAGCATAATCCCAATTTGCAATTAACACTGATTCATTTATTACCAGCCAATATCCTTACTTATTTTATTAGTCAAAATATAAGGTGGTTAATTCCAAAATGCCATTGTATCATCTGTCACTTTAATTTGAAGAGTAATCATCTTCATGTAGTAAGTTCTCTGAAAAGGAGTTGTACATCCTATGGACATCTAAAGTTCCCAACATGGTGAACCCCAAGGATCCACAGAATATCCTAGGAATAGATACTGAGGTGGTTTTCCATTGTCTTCCTCAGGAAACCATTATGGAATGACTTCAAACCCAAAGAGAAAGTGAAAAAGACACTGTCAAACAGAAAGGAAATAAACATCTATACCAGTGCCGGTATTCGAACTGAGAAATAATAATAAATTTAAATAGGACTGACGTGTAAAACTTAGGGAAGAAATGCAACTAATCTAAATTTCTTTTTCTTATAAGTTAGTTTATCTTGCAAAAGCAAATACTATTGTATTGAGAAAAATATTTCAAGATTATCACATTTCTAAAAGAATTGAAGTAATAAGTTCTTCAAGTATTTATAATTTGCTAAAGAGATTGGGTAGTTGAAGTTGTAGTCATGAAGACAAGTTTGAATAGTTGAAGAACATTGTTTACTTACCATATAAACAGAGTGATCTCTTAGAGCACACACTAATCTTAAGTGCAGACTACTTAAAATAAGGGATGAACTATCATAAGCAAAAATAATATTAAGTTATTATTTTAGACAGAAACATGCTATTACAGTGGTTAGAAAAACTCAGTTCCTTTTTTTTGGGGGGGGGGGGGGGAAGAAATACTATCTTGTTCTTCACCTGAGATACAGTCTTAATTTAGTAATGAAAATGTCACTGAGCAAAGATAATAAGACATTCTCATCAGAAACCTGATTACCACTGGAAGAGAATGAGTTGCATCTTTAAAAAATGAGTTGCATCTTCTACTGAAGGTAGCTTGTGATGCAGTATCTATATAATAAAGGTGAAAATAAGGAGGCTAATCTTTCCTATAGCTGAAAGAGACTGACCAAACATCTGGAAAAACTAGATTTCTGACAAACTTTAACTAATACGACTCTTGTCAGGTTTCCCAGTAATATCCAAAAGACAAGATGAAGAAGATTAAGCAGCTGAAGGAAGAGATTATCTTAGAAGGATGTGATTGTGCTTGGTCTTGACAAAGGTGTGAAAGAAGAGGGGAGCAAATAATATCATGGGAGTCTGTGTGAAAAGTAATCTTCCAGTACAGTAGTTGTAATTGTTTTGTGGATGGTGTTTCATGAAGATGTAGGTTAATGATGCAAGTTGAATCAACATCAAGTAATTAAGCCCACTGCTCATCCATTGTATGTGTGAAGGAAATGGCTCTCAAGGACCTCCCTCTCACAAGGGGAGATGGCACAAAACACGTGATCACAAGCTGACTGAGTTTCATATGGCTAAACGATTCACAAACTCCCCAAAACTATATGAACATTATCTTAACTGTATGGACATTGTCTACAGTTATCTTACAACTGTATGAACATTAGTAAAAAATGGAAATTGTTGTGACCCTAGATGAAGGGGTGGGTGTATCTAAATGATAGGAACAAACCTCGGGCAATATATTACCATTTCAAAGCATATAAAGAACGCATTGACTTTGTCCAAGAGTGTATGAAAAGTTTTCAAAGGGTTTCATGGTTGTGACTGTTTATTATTCACATGGCAAGTTAATGTAGCATAAATCACAGCCTATTTCCAAACATATGTAATGAATCATATATACAAGGAAGTCATCTCCAGACTCTATGGAAACAACATGGAAAAGGTCTAGATTCACTTGGACAAGGCTTCCAGCCACACGTCGCAAACATCAGTGGCCTTTTTATGGACAAAATACACGTGACACTGGAATAAACATTATAGCCTTCAGCTTGGTTCCTGTTAAGTCTCTCGATGCCTCACCAATAGACTGTGCCTTAGGATTACTGAAATGGAGCATCATAGACCTTCAACCTACAATAGTGGAAGGCTTTTGGTGAGTCTGTGTACAGGCTTGGGGTGTAATAAAATATCTCAAGAGCAATTAAACCGCAGCCTTTTCTAGTGGAAATTGCGGTGTTTAGCTATTGTTTGGAACAAAGAATGTCCCATTGAACACAACAGATGGTGGAGGAAAGGGTTGTCCTAGCACTGCAAACATTTCAATTTGTGCCAAGTTAACTGAGTCATCCCTCTGTAATTCTCAAGAAGTAACAGAAACTGTTGTTTTCTTACAACTGTTGTTGCTATTTATACCATTTGCATTTATATAATTTGCATTATTAATTTTAAATAAATGCATCCACCAAAATGTAGT
Source organism: Thereuonema tuberculata (assembly GCA_023159025.1). Classification (NCBI taxonomy): domain Eukaryota; kingdom Metazoa; phylum Arthropoda; class Chilopoda; order Scutigeromorpha; family Scutigeridae; genus Thereuonema; species Thereuonema tuberculata. The sequence goes on from JAFIDM010000004.1 coordinate 7,834,272, forward strand.
TGTTCTAATTAAAATTTCTACACTCAGTAAAATGGCTTCATTCACTTTGATCTTTTGCTTGTTAAAACTGTAAAAGCTTCAGATGGTAAAATCCCCAAAACAAAAAATATTCTCTCAAACATCAAAGGTCATAAATAAAATTAAAAACATTATGGACTAAATCATTTTGTAATTTACATCCAAGTCTTCTTTTGATGATGGAACAATAAATATTTAAAAATATATAACAATCATAATAGGAAAGTGGTATGATAGCAATAAATGTAATGGAAATTGTTTAACAGTATTTTTATTTTAAAATCATTTTTTGATGTGTCTTGAGGCTTTCCATACTTACATGACTTTCTTTTTACTTTACATTTTTAAAATCTGGACCTTTGAAATGTTTGAATATGGTATTTTCTGTTATAAACATTGAATTGTTCATTCTTTTTACTTTTTCAGTATGCCTGCAGTTGAATACACCAAGTCGTTTATTACATCAGTTGTTGTGGGTAAAGATGTTGTTCCTCGGATTGGTCTCCATCAGATGGAATCATTGAGATCAGATCTCATCAATGCCATTAAACGCAGCGCTGATCCAAAGGTAAATTGAGGAAAAAGAATGAATAAATAAAAAAAAATTCAATCGTGCTTTATTTGTTTATTTATTTTATGTTTTTGATGAAATGAAATAGTGTGGTATTTGAATTCCATCACACCAATGTGTAAATTGAAATTGTGCATTCAGTTTCTATTTTACTTCAGTGGGCAGATCAAAAAGTCTTTACATTTACTTTTTATTTATTTAACTATATTAAATTTATCAATATATATTGTTTATTTTTGAATTTAATTATTCAGACGATTGAGATATTACAGTGTGTCACTACATAGAAGAACTTTAGCTGATAATGTAGCCATTAATGAACTGATGTCTTTGGATTGTAATGTTAATCAAAATGCTTTCCATCCAGAGACTTTTCAGTGATCTGATCAGATGAAAGTTATTGGGAGGTGAGATCAAGGCTGTAAGAGGAAAAGTTGCCAGCCTCAGATTTACAACTGTTGCACCATAACTACACATAATGGCATAAAGCTCTCTGTGTTTTTCCGTCATTTCTCAATACATATTAATGTCCAATGAAACTTCTTGGCTGTTCAGATGACACTACATCTTGAAGGAAAACTTCCTTGCTGATGTTTTGGCAGAGATATCTTCAGAGCTTGAGATCTTCTCAGCTGGCTTCCTCTTCTTTGTATGGAGGTTATAGACACCTTCAGGCTTCTGTGAAATTTCCTAGGACACTTGGAATTTGCTGCATTTTGGGAGCTCCTGAGGGATTTGGGTGATATTGGAAGAGTGATGTGGGTATTGATGCAATTCAACTTTCAGATATCTGTCTAGGAGTTTAAATTTCCTGTAAACTTTAATGCTTTTAAGAGTTCCATTTTCTTCCAAATACTACTAAATAGCTATGTAATAAATGCTAGAAGTAGTGATGAAGTTTTCTATTCTTTTTATTTTCTTAAAAAACACAAAGACTTGTTGATCTATCCTGTATAAGTATTTACCTGCATACGATATTTTGCTTTTCCTTCAATTTCTTTCTATTCTTATAAGTTGGTAGTTTTCTCATACCTTAAACTGTTTAAGCATAAGTCATCTCATCCTCTTACATAGATTTCAAATATGATTTTTTTCATTTATGTTACTAAGTATATCTTCATTGTGGCAGTCAGTCCTTGGACTTTTGAAAACTTTATTGTTAAGCCATTAGGTGTAATTTGCCTCTGGGCATTGACTAGCAGAATTAATTACATTTCATCTTCACAATGTGTAACTTTCGTATATTCTCTTGATACAAACATGCAAATAGATTAAAAATTTAAAGAGAGGCTGCAAAACACATAAATTCTGAAATAGATGGAGGACTGATTGCACAGTTTGTGACTTTGAGATCACTGCAAAGTAGATCACTTATTTGCTGGGGGGGGGGGGGGGGTGTATAGATTAGATTTTATTTTTTTTTTTTTTTGAAGTTCAAAATTCTTTGCAAATATCTGTTTTATAAATAAAGATTTGTACTTTAAATCTTTATTAATTTAAGTACTGAATTCTTAGTTTAAGCTTATTGAAAATTCTAAAGATCATTTGTTGTCTTGCTGACTTTTGGTTGATCTTAGTTCACTCAAAGGATTATCATTCAAGTATATATATCCCTTAAAGCAATGAGATATGTGTATTTGAATGATAATTCTTAAACCGTCTGAGTGTCTTATTTCTTTATTGTGGTTATTGTTTTCATCTTTAATATTTAATCATTCTCATATGGGATGTTCACTAATGTATTACATCGCGAAATGTTTTAGGTAACTCATATTTCTTAAATATTTTGTTTACGATTACTTTTCTAGTCTTCCTTGCCTTTAGTATTATTCTTTTATCAATATTCTTTTCCTCTGCAACTGGATCCTTTTTATCTTTCTTGTTTTCTTTTTTTTATCTTACCATCTTATCAGATCTTATGCATTTTTTTCCTTAATATTCTTTGATTGTTCCTTGCATTATTTTTCTTTCGGTTTTCATACTTACATTTATTTTCTCTTTTGCATTATAGTGACTCCTGTATCTTAGTGAGTTATAATTAATTTAGTTGATTTTATCTTTTAATTTATGAAGTTTCTTCTATGCTCTTAAAAAAAGAAAAAAAAAGAAGTCTCTAATGACCCTGATGGCATGTTTTTTTTTTAATTCTTTTCTTGCTCGTCTCCAAACATTGTCTGTTGCCTTAGTGATAACCTTCTGAATGTTCTGCCATTGCTAGTTCCATAAAAATGGGTTACTTAGGGTGGCAAAATCATGTGTTATTTCTGCAAAGTATTGTTCAGTGTTTGAGCCTTTAACTTTCTCTGAATTCCGTTTGGCTTCTCCTTGTTTTGTATGATTTTTTTTTTTACTGTAAAGTTTGACTTTAATATTAGTTGATCACTAGTTCTACAAGCCCTCGGTTGATTTTTGTATTTCAGATCAAGAAATAATTTTGTATTTCAGATCTAAGTTTTGAATAGATATCATCTCCTATGAGTAATGGAAAGTTCTTTAAAATAAATTCTCCAAATAAAATAGTTAAAAGATAAAGCCTGCACTTCAGATTAAGATTTTAAAAATTTAATTACAACTTAAAAAGTATTTAAAACATGACATAACCATGGTTTCTACTTCATTACGAGGTGAAAAATCTTAATCAGGTGTGCAAACTTTATCTTTGAACTATTTCAGTTATGTTCAGCACACGTAAACTGTTACTATTATTAAACTCTCCAAATGGATTTTTTATAAAATAAATAAATTACAATATGACCTTACTAATACATTTTTTTTAATTTTCTTAACCAGTGGAAGATAATTATTCACAGTATTATATGTTGTGGCTCAGAACCTAATGTTGATGAAGTTGATCTTGAAAGCCACACCAGCATTCGCAATGTCCGATTACATCCGATTGATTCGTCCATTGCTCTCACAACCCATCAGCCACTCTACCCACCTGGGAAGATTATACACATAGTGCGTCACCATCCATCAAAAGATAAGTAAGTATATAACCTAATTTCTATTTTTTGTTTGTTAAAGAAATCATTTTAAAAACAGACAATAAATTAAATGAGACATTTAAATAAGACAGTTATTTAGATTTCTGATATCTTTAATATTCTACCTATAAGACTTAAATGCAGAAGAAAAGATTTCCTTATCAGTAAACAAATAAAGCAATTAAAAAATAATTCTTATATAGTGATTAATCGTCGGTTCTCAGACTTTGTTGATTATAACCTAATTTTTAATCAAAACTTCAATTTTCTTTCAGGATGCAACCAAATGAGTAATACGTTTGAAAAGTAGACACACTTCATTATGGAAAATTTTGTTTATTTCTTAACATAATCAGTTATGATATTCAGTTTATTTCTTAACATCATAACTGATTATGTATCCCATTCGTGATCCATTTAATTTTGAAAATTCTCTCTTTGAATTTCTTTCATTGTAAAATGAAATTTTATTATTATTTTTTACAACTTTTCTCAGGTTTCGTTTTAATTTACATACAATGCTGGAAAATTCCAAGTGTTATATTTTCACTATTGCGACAAAAAATATTATTATTAGTAGTAGTAGTATTTGGACATAGATAAACATAATCTCCGGATTCTTAAAAATCAAGGTAATTACGCAAGGTTGATTAAATCTTTGAAGATTCAGAGTTTTTCTGATAATGTTTGCTGTCCCAAGAATGGCTGCGTTCTGCATTATTCGCAAGTGCCACTCCTGTAAGCCGAGGTTATCCTTCAATGATTTCCATTCCTCGGTGGACAAGTCCATTGGTGGATGTAACAACTGGGACAACAGAGACACTTTGAGGTTGATACATGTCTTGCAGTTCGATTGCAAGTGCTTGGTATTTCCTCTTGTTTTTCACAATGGTGGATGTAATGTGGTCATCCAATGGCACAGAAATATCAATAATGGTAGCAGTTTTAGCCTTTTTATTGAATAAAACGATATCTGGCCTGTTGGCTTCTACTGTCCGATCGGTGACCATAGCCGTGTCCCAGAGAATTATTATTACTATATCGAAAAATCAAACCATGGGTTTACCCAGCTAAGACAATATGGCAGGTCAAGGACCAAAGCACAAATTGCCAAGTGTAAAAAAAAAAAATATATATTATTATTATTATTATTTAATAAATCTTGTACATTTACCTCATAGTTGATGAGTGATGTAATAATGCTCAATTTAAGAGGATACACAATATTATAAGTAAAGGGTTGTTTTGCAGTGTATCTTGATCTTTTTCTTATATGTAGATGAAAGAAATTGACAGAAAGTTGAGAGTTTTTTTTTTTTTTACCTAATTTTAATTGCTAGGCATGTAATTATCTTTATGTTTTACAATTACTAAATAGTTGAAATTCATCTCTTTGGAGCTACATAGATCATATTCTATTAGAAAAATTCAATAAATTTGTGAAGTGATTTATTCAGATATATAAAAGAGATTCCCAGAAAAAGAAAGAAAAAAGTATTTAAAAAAAAAAAAACCAAAAGGCATAATGGTGTGGCATTTTGCCAACATTTATGAAAGTAACGTATTTTGTGCTAATCCAAACAGACTTGAGATTAAGAAATAAATCTACTTGATTTATTTTTTGCCCAAAGAAATTTTTTCTACACCTGTCTAACACATGTTGCAAGTTTTGTTGTTTCTGTGATTAGTCCTGGAATTAGATACTAGACTCCAAAAAGATAAATTTGGAATAATCCATTGATTAATAAAATGCTATTCTATGAAAAAGAAAATTTTTGAAATGCACATAAACAAACAAAGGTTCTCGCACCCTGAGCTATCATGTCGGGAATCTAAGACAGCTGTTTCAGCCTTATTAGGCTTCCTCAGTCAGATTTACCTTTGATGGTAGCTCAAAGTGCGAGACAAAGAAGAGGTAACCATCCCGGCTCCCCGGAATGGCCTCTCAAACAAAATCAAGCAACAACAATAATTCACTGTGCACCAACAATAAACCAACAATAATTTACATTAATTGTATTTTTTTGGGGTTCTCAATCCTTTCTTAAATTCTTTTGTGCCCAGCGGTTGCCCAGTGAATTATTGTTGGTGCTTGATTTTGTTTGAGGGGCCATTCCGGGGAGCCGGGATGGTTACCTCTTCTTTGTCTCGCACTGAACTACCATCAAGGATAAATCTGACTGAAGAAGCCTAATAAGGCTGAAACAGCTGTCTCAGATTCCCGACATGGTAGCTCAGGATGCGAGAACCTTTGTTTGTTTATGTGCATTTCAAAAATTTTCTTTTTCTTAAAACTTTTTGATGCATGTTAAGCTTTTTATTTGCTATTCTATCTTTACTGTTTTATTTTGTCTAACCAATTTTTAGCCATCATTTTCTTCTAGGCATCTTTACTGCTAGATTTTTTTTTTTTTTAATTTAAATGACTTTTTTAATTATTGTTGAACATCCCTTTGGAATACTCTACATCATCTGGATCAAACATAGATCTTGAATTTTTTTAATAAATAATTTGTTTCCCCAACAAACTTAATTTATTCTTTAAAAAAGATAATGAAAAAATCTATTAAGACTGAAACAACTTACTATTTAGAGTTTTATTACAAATATAAATGTTTGATAAGTATTTTTAATATTTGTGATGTTTTAATATCTTAGATAAATTTATTTAAAAATCAAGATTCATGGCATTTCATTTTGTTGTTATCTGAGAAACTAATGATTTGTTTCCAAAGAAACCATCAGTTTTATTCAGAAACAACAATTTCATATAGTGTAATGTACACTATTGGGCGAAGCAACAGTAATGAAAGACAGAAACCTCAAGTGGGAGCAGTAAATACAGTTAAATATCAGTTATGTAGTACAGGATTACCCTAACTTAGCATTATCCGTCCAGGTGTGTACAATGTTCTAAATGTTCACCGTTATGGCAGACACACAGTTCATACCATGCCTGCAAATTTTCTACCATATCCCGGAATAATGGCTGTCTCATCATGTGGAAGTAATGTGGAAGCCTCTCTTTGAATTCCTGAATAGTATTCAGCGGGTTAGTGTGGAAAACCCATTGCTTTGACATTCCCCAGATACTCATTTGATTCATACGAAGAAGACCATACCCCCCTATTTTTAAAAAAATCCCTGCCAAAACCATTGAACCTGCAGGTGGTGTAAGATTCAGGGGAAATAGGAAGGATATGGAAATTCTGTGAACCTTAGAGGTAACAAAGCCAGGAAAGTTTTCAGGAAGAAACTGCCTGCAGGCCACAGCTGTATGATAGGTGGTCCCATCTTGTTGGAAATCCTGGTCAGTGTTCTTAGATTAGAGGCTCTATCAGTGCCGTAGCTAGAGGATTGGGGGCCCCGGGGCAGAGCCGGCGCTAGGAGGTACGGGGCCACGGGCAAGATGAATTTTGCGAGGCCCTTGACAATCCTACTTTAACAACCAAAAAAAAAAAGACAGTCCTATTTTATCCTCTTTCTTCTAAGTTCGCCAACCCCTAACTAAAGGGCTAAAACACAACACAATACAGCTTTGGATCTCCTTGTCATAAGCCATTGGGCCACCTGAATGTGATAGGACATTCTGCTGGGTGCTTTGATTATCCGTCCCAGAGACTTCCTTGAGAATTGAAGCTTCAAAGCTATTTTGTTCAGTCTACGGCTGGGCAACATAAATACCTGTTCTAAGAGACAGTCATGATTTTTGTTTGTTATTATAGTTTATGGCCAATCTGTGCACACTTATGCTGTGTCTGAATTTTTGGATGACTCTCCATTGGAATTTTTGGGTGACGCCAAGAATCACACTCACTTGAGGCAAGTTTCAAAAAAAAAAAGCTGAAACCGCTCCTTCACCTATGCAAGCTGGGTCTGTCTTTTCATCCTAAACTTTATGAAAGGTTGTAATATTAGGTTAAAAATACCTTTTCTTCTATGCTCAGAACCATTATTGCCTTGACTGATTCAAAACCTAATATCAGTATTAACTGCTTAAATTGAGATAGAGAAGTTTGGATATGCCCTATTATCACTTGGGGATGTAGATTCTTTCACTACTGTTTGTTTTGCCTAATACTGTATTATCTAGATGATACTGCACTGAAGAATTCTAGAGTTATTATTATTTCTTCAAGAACTAGTTACTAAGATTACTAAGAATTATCTTAAATTTGTGTATATCCTTTATTATTGGCATTTTTAACAATTTAGGAACTATTGATCCTTGCTTAAATCTTTGTAATTTCTGAAAATGGTCTTTTTCTTCTGGTATTACACACTACTTGGAAATGAAATTGCTTCTCTAACACATTAATGTGCATAGTTCAGTGCCAAAAATAATATTTTAACATCAAGAAGAAATAATTACATTTTCAGACCAAATGAAAAATAGTACAGAAGCTTATATTGGTATGAGTGTATTACAGTATCTGTGCTTAAGTGTGCAAACTGTCAACTCTCACCATCATTACTTTTATCATCACCGATAATATAAGAGAGGGGGCTATTCCATAAATGTTTCCGTGTCCGATAGATTTAATATGATTGAATGATTCTTTTACATAATTTAAGAGAAAATATCTTGATTTTGTATTTATTGGTTAAATAGATTGATATTCATTACTGAAAGTTATATGAATTCATTTTTTTTACTGCCACTCGAAAGCCTTCTCTTAGCAATCAGTGACTTGAGTTTCTTTATAAATTCCAGTAGCTGCTGTGAATTTTATGCATAAAGATCTGAACCTGTTGAATATGAATTTTAAAATATCTTGTAAATGCCACATTACTTCTCCTCCTTCCCAAACAGAATTAAATTATTCTACCACTATCATTAGAATCAAGAGAATTGTCATTTTTCTCAAGTCATTGATCAATTTCGTTTAGAAAAATTAAACTAGGTTCCCATAAAAAAAAAATTAAAAAAACCAAACACACTTTGCAAATTTAATAGTTCATTCATAGATAATTGACTGATGTCAATTAAATCAGGCATTGACATTAATTCATATCAAGGCTGATTCATTGAAAATCATTCCAAGTGGGGCAATTTCAATTCTGAGAAATGTGTAGCACAGCACAAATTACCTTTATTTAATAATTTGGAAATGAGATGCACATGATTCTTTCTTTGCTTAAATGAATAAAGTTAACTTTGAAATTGTTTTCTTTTTCTCTTGCACAATGGAAGCAATAAATATGAAACCAAATGGAGGTGAGTAAAACAAAAATTTCATTGAAATGAACCATTGATCAAATAAAAGGAAAAAAAAGCTGTTTAGTGTATTTTTTTGAATTAATTCAAATGTGACAAAAACTCATTTATCGAAACTTATGAAACATAAATTTCATGGGAAAAAACAACAAGAAACTTGCATACTTTTATAAACTTACTTTGTTTTTGTTTTTTTTGTTATTTACATCCGTTTACTCTATTCTACAATAAAGCCAATTTCAACAGAAAAAAGTACATAAATATAAATCAAAATATTTATTACATTAACATAATCAATGAATTTTATTTGCTTTAATTACTGTCAGCTTATAAACAACATACCATAGCAGTGCAAAGCGAGTATAATAAAAATCTGTTCAAAATTGTATATTTACATTTGATCACAAATATTATTAGGCATTCTGTCAAACCAACTAATTTCAGAAAAATCTGTCTAGGAGAACGATTGTGAGAACCATTTGAAGTAAGCTACAAAAGATAGAGACTCAAAGTATGCTTTTTGAAATTATTTTGAAATGAAACTTCTCTATAATCTTCATCAGGGTTCCTTTTTTAATACATTTTTTTGTTGTTATTATTTGAGTATACATTTGTCATAGATCTTTTCTATCCTAAGTATCCTGTTACAATTGCAACATAATTCTATTATTCATTGCTTTTAATGCAATGAAAATGAAAATGGGAAATGATCTTATAAAGATTATAAGTCAGTGACCAAATCTTTCATTAAGCCTGCCATTTTAATTCCATGATGCTTTATTTCTTTCATTCTTAAATTTTATGGTATTTTGCCTTGAAAAGTAGCTTTAAGGTAGGATGACCAATCGTCTCCTCTTGAACTTATTTATCTTCTATCCTAGCTTAGTGTACACATGCATTATCACGATGTATTCCCTATTGCACTTTCATAAGGAGTATGTAGGAGTACTGGACATCATTCCTATATCATCTAAGGTTCATGTTTCCTCTTAGAAGCACATTCATTCTGTGCCTCTACTTAAGGAGATATCATCACGCCACCTCCATCATAAGTGTCTCATTCACAGACATCAAGGGGATGATAGCAGATCTCTGCAGATCAGAACATGTCTGAAATCAAATGTGGACTGATCTGGAAATAGTAATGACATCCATTGGTTTGCATTCGAAATGACACAAAATCTTGCCCGTTTCAAACATTGGGGGGAGGGGGTGGAGTCATGCAGACTGGTGGTTGCATAAAGATCTTCTTCGTGAAACCTTCAGCACTCAGTGAAAGCAGACACTTCTTGTGGCTGCAGCGAGGGCAGATCACAGCTATTCCAGGGTAGCATTGCTCTGGGCACATAATTGATCATCCAAGAAAGTTGTAGCTGTACTTTCAGGAAGTTGATGTGTATTTTGAAATAGGTTCCGCATTCTGTGGATCACGAAAGACTTAGATTCATCCATATTGCTTTGACCTTCCTTTAGTCTTCCAACAGCTCTCCATCTAAGTTCATCTGTATAATGATGTCTCAAAGTATTTCAAACTCCTTTTCTTCACAATCCAAATATGAATTATGAACACCACACAAGCAGTCCCTTTTATGCTGCTGCTGATTTGTAGCAACTAATGACAGTGCCACTTATTTACATACGAACTCCTAAGTCAGCATTACTTTTTATGTCATATATGCAAGTTTTTGTCTTTCCAACTCGTTTTTACAATGTAAACTTAATCTTGATTTTTCTGTTTTTTCCTTAATTAATCAAAACTATTATATTTTTTTTTTAAAAAAAGCATTAGTTGAATTGAATCAATTATTGGAATTTGTTTTTTCTTAAAAAACTTATTTAATCTTTAGATAAGTAGATGTTAAAGCAAATATATTTTTTTTTTTTTTTTTTTTTTCTAATTTTGACTTAATTTCTTATGCTAAAGAAATACAAAGTGTAAAATATTATTATTATTTTTTTTTTACTATGATGATTGAAAGTGTGAATTCTCAGATATAAATTAAAAATGTTCAGCATCATACCCTTCATTTTCTGTGCTCAGTGTTACAAGTTACAAAAATAAACAAATAAGGTAGCAGTACCTCTGATTTGTCCAGTTAAAAGAAACAGCCTTTCCGAATATACAGTAAAACCCCGATTATCCGAGTTTCCGCTTTAACCGAGCTATCAAATATTTCTAGGATTTTTTTTTTTCGCAAATTAATCTTTGTTCGTCTAGTCATATGACCCCCAACCTGGAATCTGGGAATGGTTTTGACACCAACAATCCTGGGTTATCCTTAAAAAAATGCCGAAACATTGCTGCAGAAAAACGCCAAAGTAACGTAAAACAAAAAAACAATTAAGGACTTTTTTAAAGTTAAAGAACTCTTTCAATATGATTTGTATGTGGTGTATCTGTATAACTTTTGCATTTGTTAAAATACATTTAAAGCTAGATGATTTATTTTATTTACAATTTTCGGTTTAGCCGAGTTTTTCGGTTATCCGAGTTAGTCTTGGTCCACATTAACTCGGATAATCGGGACTCTACTGTAATTGTTTATGGTTCAGGGTTCTTAACAAGTAAAAGCATTGATTTTCAATTTAAGAAAAATATTTTGTAAGTTAACATTTACAGGTTAAATAAGTTTATAGTAATAAGTTTTCTTTTGATACGTTACCACTGTGATTGGAAAATGAAAATTTGCTGGTAGAGAAGCTGGTAATTTTTTTTTTTATTTTTTTTTTTTAGGCGTGTCTTAAATAAGAGTGAACCTGTCTATCAGGCAGTGTGGGCAGATAACATGGACTTTGACGAAGTTCTTATTTCTCCTGTGATGATACAGGATCATATGCCAGACAAAGTTCTTCAAGCTTTGCAAAAGGTTAGAAATTGTTAAAAAGATTATTAGAAAGATGTGAGGATGCATGGAGCACTTCGTTCATCTAATTTTTCCTTAACTTTTCTTTAATTTCTACTATTTTATTTAAATTCACTTTTAATTTCATAATTACTTTCAGGCATGTTGCATTTTATTGTCTATCCAGCACAAAACTCTTACTTAGCTAACATCATTAGAAAAATAAAACCTACTTTACAAAGGAATTATAGAAGAAGTAAAAACATTACGTTATCTAAAATAATTGCAATGGAGCCCTTGGATTAATTAATTACATATATCAGCACACGTAAATATTTCTCAAGCCCTTGGATGTTTCTGTTAATTCTTTCAAGTTATTAATTCAATGGAATTGAGGATATAAACTACTTTCTCTTCATCTGAGAATATTGGAACAGACACTTAACTTTTAATATGTTGAAATATTCCATATAATCAATATGTGGAATTAATTAAACATAATAATTAAGTAGTAAAGAAATGGTCTTAATTTAGTAATAACCAATTCTACAACTAATTATGCCTTCTATTTCTTACGAGACTAAGTGCTTTAATTGCACAAGAATTCACTAACAGATGAGTTTCACAGAGATGAAAAAGAACAAGATTATGCCGAAAAACTCCTTATTATTCCTTCAGAATCTCACCCTTCAATTGCTCTAATCTTTCCTTGGTTAAGTTGATCAGAGTGGATCAGATTCTTGACCCTCACAGCCAGCAGCAACACATTCCTCAGATTTCCTAAATGTTCCAAAATAAACACTCAGAACACACTTGATATTAGATTGCTGAACTTCTCGTTGCTTGTATTTCAGCATTTAGTTTAATGGCTGTGATTTTTAAAGCCAATTAGTTATAAATGGATGTAAGATTAAGTAATATAAGTATTATCAATCATTAACCCTTTAACATGATTCTAACAGTGTGATAGGCAATGTTGACTAGAACTAAGAGAGCAAGATTTTTTTTTTTTTTTTATTAGCTTGCTGCAGTTAGTATGTCAAAGCAAACAGGATCAGCGATTCTCAACTTATACCTCATAGTTTGTTTTTGTTTTTTTTTTTACCAGCAAATGTATCAGGAAGAAGAGAAATGAAATATATACATCACAACATATATATGCAGTACATGTAGTATATGTAGATCTAATTCATAAGAGTTGTAACATTATATCTTGTAACAACATCTGCTGCTGATTTTGAAATTGATAAGAAATGACAGGAAGAATATCAGACTTGGAGTATTTTTTTATTTGTTAATATCAAAAAAGAAGAGAAAAACTCCTACTTTCACTGTTATAGGCTTAGGTTTTTTTTAGCATTCCATGATAATTCTCAAATGATGATCACTCATTATAGGAAAGACGCACATCAATGTTGGTTAGAAGCTTCATGTTGTTTTGTTTTTTTGTTTTTGAAGTTCTGAACTACTTTGGCCATAGGCTTTTGTCCTAAAGGATATCAGGAAGTCCTCCTGGCATTGAATGCCAGATACCATGTGTATTTCACAAAGTCAGAAACACATTTAAGGAGCCTTGCTTTTTTTGTTTGTTTATCAGACAAGGCCTGATCCAACGTATTTTCAGTTATTTCACTCAGTTTCCTGGAAGTGAGTTTATTAAAAGACTGTTAATATTCACTTTGATTTTACTGATATGTTTAAGTAACTAATTTCTTAACAATTTTAGGAAAATAAGTAAGACCTAGTTTATTTATTTATTATTGCATCACAAATTGCATGTGTTTTAACAAGCTGATTTTTCTATTTTATTATTATTTCACTAAATTTATTTATATTTTTTTGTTAATAACTGCTTGTGATTTATTTTTGTTACTAATTTTGTTTTGTTTTGAGTCTTGCATGCTAAGTCCCACTATTTTCAGGTCCTAATTAATATACCTCAGCAGATATCACCACTTGATACTGTTACCAGGTAAAACACTCACTAATTTTCCTAATTATGTACATTTCTTTTTAAATCTGAATATTTTAACACAATAAACAAACAGCCCATTTGCACATTTTTTACATTACCTTATTTCACGTTGTTTCAATTTCATATTAACAAAATGTTTTGCAACTGCAGTTATTTTTTTTAAAAAATACTGTTAATGTAGGTTTTTCTGAAAGATTCTTACAGTCAATGGAAAAAGTGACTGTTGATTAGTTAATACATCTTGCTATTACTGTAAGTTGAAATAAATTATAGGAATGCTATTATAAGATAGGAGTTGTTTTTAATAGACACTTTATTTAATGCTAGAATTTATGTAGTATCAATATCCACTTTAATGTTGATTAATTACTCTATTATAGAAATTTGATGCTTTGCCTTTTCATTCGGACTGGAGGTCATGGTTTTAAGAATTACGGAATTTTCTCGACATGCTTCTCTTCTTATGTAGCCTAGAATTTTTCATATTTGGGGTCAGATTTCTTTCCTGGAGATTAATTCCTGGATTCCTGAGGGGAAGCATCAAATTAACCTTCCTGTTAATCTTCTGAGCTTGTACATTCTGTGCTCCCTATCTTTGTCTGAGGCTATGGATGCAGTTTTTGCCTAATCTATCTTTTCATTCAAGTAGAAGCTTTATCTTAATTCATGTTAAATTAAAGGTTAAAACAATAAAAAGGTGGAGTAGCCAACAATTTTGAAAAAGTATGCATGTTTCTTTATCAGGAGGGTAGCACAAACAGATAGGATGATGCAAGTTGTATATAATGGATTTGGGAACCATGTATTCATCTTTGTTGTCCTATATGTTTGTACCATCCCCCTGACGACAAAACATGCATAGAGCTTTTAAACTGTTGTTTACTCTACCTCACAGCTTCTATTCATTAAATGTAATTATGTTTTGCACACTCTACCTTATTTCATCAATACAAGTTAAGGTTTCTTATTCATTTATCTTAGTAGAATTTTAACCTTATTTACGCAATTAGTGATTTATTTCATTCTTCAAACAAATCCCTAAATGTTAGTCAGTACTTATTTTGGAGTAAGAAAAACTCATTTCATTAATTTCATTTTTAAATGAAATGAAAACCACTTTCATTTGAATATGGCCAGAGTAGATCAACATTGTTGAAATTATTCACAAACATAAAGAGAAACACTTTTAATGTGACAACATCTTATTCAGAAAGTGAAACAATCTGTTAAATTTGTGCAATGCAAACCTTTCTCTTTAAAAGACTTTCTCTTTATTTAAAGTTAAAGTGTCCCACTGTAGGCCTACGCAGGCCCTTGGGGTTGTGGGAGGTAAGGCTCCCAACGCTTCTTCAGTAACGGGATTAAGTTGAGGTTGGGGGGGTCAGCCCGATGCCCACCCTTCTTTAACTCCCAGGAAATAAACCCTGTACTCATTCAACAGAGAGCTGGGTAGACTCTAGGACACGTTTGGAGGAGAATGGAGCATGGAAATCAGCTACCTCTAACCCACAGCCAAGTGCCCTTACTCACTCGACTACCGGGTCCACTTCTATTTATTTAGGAATTAAATATTCTTCTTTTTCTTCTTCACCCTTTTTGCAGTTTTTTCTAGGTAGGGGAGCATTTATTCAGCTCATTATATATAGGCTACAATTACGATGGGTGCACCATTTACCAAAGGCATTTTAAAGATGCTGCCAGCTGAAAGAAAGCTAGTTCTAATTTTTGTATCACATTATTATTGTTCATGTGGCAATCTAAGTTTCTAAGTTTAGAAGAATTAATATTGGTTTCCTTAAATTTATTTTCATTCGGTTCGTAAATATTCAATTGTTATATAGTCTTCATAAGAAATACATAAAAAAGAAACAATAATAATTATTGCATGCATTTGAAAACTTCTTTCAGGCTGGAAGATCTAATTAAAACATATTTTCTTTTTTATTCACATATACACAAAAATCTACAACATTGAATTCATTTAATCATTCACTTTATCAACAATTTTAATTTGCAACCAAGAACTAAGCATTTAATTAGTTCTTGGTTGTAAATTAAAACTAACTAGCATTTCAGGGATTCATGCTCAATACTGAAAAGCCTATTTAAATAATGAGATGAAACCATTTCTACAGCAACATCTATCAGGCTGGAAAACTATAGAAAGTATTATCTTACCTTTATACAGAAGCAAGAAGATCATTTGTCATGTGTAGCCACTGTGACATGGAGCCACAAATCTTGAAATTTTAAGTACTTCATCAACCTCATAACTGCTATCGTTTGAGAGCCATGGAGAACCTAACTGTGCAGCAAAACTTGAGATAATATCTCTCCTGCTTCTCATGCATTCCACATTCCCAAATTCGTGGTCAAAATCTCAGATTCAGGACTTTCCTGACTGCCTAATGAGCAAACCATATTCCAAATCAGAAACAGGATGGGAAAGCCTTACTCCCCACATACTCCTGTAAGACCAGATCAAAATCAAAAGATGCAAAAAAAAAAAAAAAAAAAAAATCTTTTTTTAGAAGCATACAAATAATAATTTTTGTTTCCTTTTTATGCATTCACGCAAAATAATAGCTGACTGCATCTTAATTAACTTTTAAAAGACAATTGCCACAGTAAATTTATAAATACAGGGTGTCTACTAATGATTGGAGTGGTTTCATGATTGTACTGTACTGTAGTTTCATAATTGTACTGATATTTAACATATCATCAAAAAAGTTATACCGAGACTTAGAGAAACTCTCCAAGTTATTGTTCCATTTTAAAGATGCTCAATATGTGCATTGCTAGTGCCTCTACACACATCAACTCTGTAACCAAGTTCGTCCCACATTCGATGTAACATGTCCCTGTCAATTCTAGCAAAAGCATTGAAGATGCAAGTCCACAGTTCTGGCTGGTAATGGTGGCACAAACACTGTATCTTTCACATATCCCCACTTTAAAAAAGTCACAAGGGTTTAAGTCAGGGGAGCGTGGAGGCCATGGCAACAGAATGTGATCATCATTCCTGGTACTACCAATCAATCGATTTTGCAGTGTATAGTTCAAGAAGTCACGAATGTCTTATGGAAATACAGTGAAACCTGCTAAGTTGACCACCCAGTGGTTCCACGTTTTCGTGGTCAACTTAGACAGGTGGTCAACTTACCAAGGGTACAACACTTACTTTTTGATTTTCATATTTTCTCATCTACATACTACTACTATACATATATATATACACATAGTATAGTACTATAAAATTAAACAAAATATGAAATCAAAATGATACAAAATAAGAATAATATTGCTTATTAGGGTTAAACATTAACTATATATACGTATTAATTATTGGATAATGTCGTAGTTACTACTGTATGTACTACAGTAGTAAGTTGAACAGAAACAAGTTAATTTAATTATGAAACTCAATTTATTATTACAGTAATACATTTTGCACAGGTGTAATAAACTTAGTGTAGGTATTAAGGGTTTTGTACTTCACACATACTGTACATTTGTACTTCCCCCTAGTTGTCGAAGAAATTCAAAGTAGTTTCATCTGTGGCATGGATGTTAAAACGCTCCTTAATAATTCTTTCTTTAGAAAATTAGAAAAAAAAATACAGTATAAAAGTTGTTAGAAAGACATAGAAAACATGCTGGAAGTGGTCAACTTACAAAGGTTTTGAGCTATGCTTTGTGACAAATTCTATCTAATTACCTGGTCAACATACAAGTTAGACAGGTGGTCAACTAATAAAGGGTTCACTCAATGTTAAAGTAATTAAGCCATTCCGTTCCTGGTCAATTAGGTCAACTTAGACAGGTGGTCAACTTATAAAGGTGGTCAACTTGACAGGTTTCACTGTATGGCGGATCACCATCTTGTTGGAAGATGAAGTCCATTCTGTCTGTCTTCAGCTGTGGAATGAGCCAATTTTCCAGCATAAATGGGTACTGTAATGGACTTCTTAATGAAGAAAAAGGGGCCATAAATTTTAAATTTCAGACCACACAGAAAACTTTGATTTTTGGAGATCCCTGAAAGTGCTCCATGGTAGCATGGGGATGTTGGTTCCCCAGATTGTATCTATTCACATTGCCATTCAGGAAAAATGCTGCCTCATCATTGAAAACGACTTGAAAGCATCCCATAGTTGTAAATTGTTCATACCATCATCGAATGGAGTTGGCACTGGGTGGATCTTTATGGAACTTTGTTCTGAAGTGATGCTGGACTGTTGTGACAGATTGAGCTGCATGGAATTCGAGGACAACATACACTTTTTCATTGTTCATCTCCATTTTGCAACTGCAGCACTCTCATGGTTGGAAGCGGAAACATATACCTGCCAGGCAGTTCAAAGATAACTTTGAGAGATGCTTATCTTATAACAAACTCGATCAGCAGAGCTCTATGAATGTGGCCATTACAAGCTCATGAAACCACTCCAATCATTTCTAGACACCCTGTAGCTATACTTTCCTGTTGTTGTTATTATTTTTTATGAGTTAATCTATTAAATTCTTTCTTTCATATCATTTCTTTAAATTTTTTCTATTTCATTTGAAATCAGAAGTTAGGGCAAATGATTCAAAACTCCTTCATTTTATTTGGGAATTTTGGTTAGGATAAAAGAAATAATTGAGATCACAAAACTTGAAAATACTTTATTGTTTATAGTCTTAAATTAAACATATTTGTTATAGTATCTAAGACATGTTTTTCTAATCTATATTGTTTCTTTCTTTCCAAAGGTATTGAGTAATGTGGGTCCAGCCAAACCACAGAGGATTTTCACTGAACAGCCAGAAAGAAATCAGCTCCTTCCAGACTCTGCTGACTCATCTCCTTTGGATCGAACCCCACCTCATAAGCTTTGTCTGGAAACAAGCTTCACAGATTTGAATCCAGCTGAGACAAGCAATCGATCTAGCACTTACAGTGAAGCAGGTCCCGACCCCCTGAACACTAGTCTAAGCTGGGAATACCCCAATGCTTTAGAGGATAGCCGAACCATCCGGAATAAGGTCATCAATGGCACTTTTCCTCCCACCATTGGAATGCCTGCCAGGAAGGTGGACTTAATTAATGATGACTGGATGGGCCTTGCTCCCCTCGCCTCTCCTGAGACATTATCTGACATTTCTAGTGTTGGATCTAGAGGCAGTCATTTGAGGCTCTCTTCAGCAGGAGGCATCACAAAAATGGAACCAATAACTCAGTCTCCTGGTGGATCCAAAGTATTTTATGCTTCAGATGAAAAAAGAAATAGTTCTAGTAGTAGTAGCAGCAATGACAGTTCTACAGATGCTACTCTCACAACTATTCAGGCTGTGGTAGAACCTGAGCCTGATGAGAATATCATTGATCTGGAATCAGATCCAGAAGACATCAACAAATATGAGCAGGGACAGTTGCGATTTTATATGGGCTCAGGAGAGGAAGATAGGACTAGTTCTCAGCCAGTTTCTCCACGGGAGCTTAAGAGAGTCACTTTTCAAATTTCAGCTGACGTGGAAGAAGACAGCAGTGAGGAGCGTTGCACGCCAGTGATTCCATCAGACTTCAAAGATGAGACGTCAGGGGCTCCAGCTCAGGAGGTGGCAAACGGGCTGCAGCTGGCTGACTTCGAATCATCCTACCCAGCATTCTTCTCCCAGCCCGAATATGGGAACCAGCTCCTCTGCCATCCCCATTATGGTTATCCCAGCCATAGCCCCTTTCAGTCTCCAACCCTGGATGAACCCCTTCATATTTATCAGGCAAATCTGGCTAATGCAATGCACAGACTCACTCCCTTAAGAACAAGTAGCCCTGCCAAAAGAGCTCCAGCAGATCTCCCTCAAGTGATCATTTGCCAGCCAGGCAAAGAGCAGCAGGACAGCTCTTGCCTATCTCCGGATAATCCTGTAAAGATGTTCTTCCAGTTGGGACAGTTCACTGAGGAGAGCAGTGTCTGATATTTCCATCACCTACATGCTTTCATATATATTGTACGGCAGATTTTGAGAACTACAATCATATCTTGAATCATTTTACTTTTCATTGATTGCATATTCATCATCAGATGTACGAGGGAATGAAATTGCATGTTCCTTGTTTCTGGGCTCATGTTTTTTAAAACAGAAATAATAACAAAAAGAAAATTCAGACTTCATATATCATTTTTCTCAGGATATAAATACCATACCAATCCTGTTTTTTTCTTTTTCATTGTTTCAGAGGAAAAAAAAAAAAGCTATTTTTGAAGTGTTTCATGTTGAAATACACGTGATGCTATTTGTCATTTATTGATGTAGTTCTTTATCATTTGTGTTTGACGTTGAATGCGCCAATGTGAGATATAGGGAATGGAAATAGAAGTAGACAGTTGGGGAGTAAATGCTTTCTCATTGCTTAGGGAAGTACTGAAAATTAGAATTGAGAGGGACTATGTTCTTTTAATGGAATTTAATTTTTAAATGAATTTATTAAAATGGCTAACTGATTTTGAACCTTGACCCTCTCTGCCTCAACAGGCAGTGCTTTCCTATGAGAATACATTTCCTCTCCAAACTTGACTCTCCTCTGACATCATTTAAACCTAGATAGTTTTCTTGTTATAGATGTGATTTAAGTGCTGTAGGATTGCAGTTTGAAGTGATTTTGTTTCTGAATAAATTCACTTCTTGTGGAGCCACCCTGGTTTCTTTCTGGCAATTATTTCAAAACCAAGATAATAACAATTGTATTTTAAAAGACTTCCTAAAAAAACCTGCTCATTCTTCACGAGAACTACATAGTTCTAATTATTTGTTTCCACTAATCAGTTATGAAACCATTTTCAATAGTATTTGAATGTTCAGTCCCTGTTTCTTTTGTCACTCATAAGCCACTTGAATGGTACAAAATACAAAAGATAATTTGTTAAGAAAAGGAGTACAGTTTAAACAATTTATGATTTTCTTAATTTTTTTTAAATGTAATTGTAAATATTTATATAAAATATATATTATATATTCATATTTTCAGGAGTTAAGGGTTTTTCTTTTCCTTTCTGCAACATTGTACAAGCCGAGCTGGCATAAGACTGGTTTCACGTTGCTCTATTAAAGAATTATTATTATCTGTTTCTAAACTGATTTGTGAATTTGTCCGCTTGACAAGTGAAGCTAAATGAACTGAGAAAATGTAATTTCTATGGTGATATATTTATTATAAAGCTTTTTGCCGTATTCTGCTAAATCTCATCCATTTTACACATCATGAATTTCATCCTCCAGGCAGTCTTCCATTAAGAAAGAAAATGCAGCGATAGAACTTCTCTTTGGGACACAAAAATTAATTTATTAGGAATTACAAGAAATTATTGATAAAGAAAACTCTAATTGCTATTTATATAATATTAAAAAAATCTTTATAGTTCTCCCTTTTTTCTTTTTTTGTTTGAAATTATTCAGTTAAAAATTTTAAATGATGAAGGAAAGGATTAAGAAATTGTGCCTAGTTGGTTGGTTTTGGCACTTGCTTATTTTAATTTATTTTTTTGTTTATTTTATTTTATTTTCTCTTTTTGTTTATTTTATTTTATTTTCTCTTTTTGTTTATTTTATTTTATTTTATCTTTTTGTTTATTTTATTTTATTTTATCTTTTTGTTTATTTTATTTTATTTTATTTTTTTGTTTATTTTATTTTATTTTATCTTTTTGTTTATTTTATTTTATTTTCTCTTTTTGTTTATTTTATTTTATTTTTTATTTTATGTAAGGATTGTCTACAGAGACAGAAAATGAAAGTCAGGCAAGGCTTCTGCCAATAAATTCTCAGCAAATTTGCTGTTTTTATTTATTTATATTTTATCAGTAACAGGCTTTTGTACTCTTGGTTTCGCCATTATATGATCCTCATTCTGTATTCACATGGAATTTTATAGGATTTCAAAATTAATTTATTAACTTTAATAGTTAAATGATTATGCTTCACTGCTTAGTTTAGATGTTGATTTTTTTTTTACTTTGTTTTTTTTTATTTTCTTAAATTATTTTATGCAGTTTAATTTACAATAATAAGCAGACAACAAAATCAGTTACCTAGGCCGTGTCCAGGAAGACAATGTAATGCTTGAAGGAAATTTTTATTTGAAACTTTCTTCTTAAAAAATGAAAGCATTTGAAATGGATTTTTGATGTTGTCACTGCGTAATCTCAATATATGGAAAAGGCAGAAATGCAAGAAGTAGGAAACTCAATTCTAAGATTGTTGTAATTTTTCTACAGGAAATCTTTTTCTATATTCCATTGTAAATGTTGTACATTAAGTTAATTTTTTATAGTATTACTGATTGCAATTTTCTGAATGTAGATGAATTTCTTAAAAAGAGAATTTTTAAATTAACAACTATATGAATGTGTGTCAAAAGTTGTTTCTGTATAATACATATTGTAAAATATTTCTTGTTTACGTTATTGCTGGACATAGACTGTCTTTTTACCATTTACCATCATCTTGCCAATCACTGTTTCTTACAGCAACTAATATTTCTTTTAAAATATGTTTTGTTTCACAGCTAGAATAAGACAGTCATTCATTAGCTTAGAGCAAAATTTATCTATCGTTAAAGTCAGAATTAAGGGATTTCCTTTCAATAGAAATCAATATAGTAAGAGGGGATAACTATTGTATCAGTATTATCATTTATTATTGTTATTTCAAGTTGCTACTTTTATGTCATCGTATGGCTTCAAGTATAATCACTGATTATGCAAAATAATATTAGTGATTAAAAATATACTTGAAGGTAAGTGAATCCAATTTTTCTAACACTGGACATAATTTTATAAATTCCAAGAATTGCACTTTTGCAGTATAGTTCCAATAGTAAGGTTTGAATTATCATCAACAAAAGTTTAGATTATGCCATTGTCTGCTTGACAGCAGCTAAAAAAACATGGAATAACGATAATGAATAATAAAATTATTCTCTCTCTACCTTGAACATATAAAAGCCATGCTGTAGGTAGAATTTGCAAACAACATGTATGAGGTTAAATTAATTGAATGCATTCTTTAAATTATTTTGTTAGCTGTTTTATTTTGTAAATAAATGTTATTTTAATCAGTTTTATTACTGAAAATATTGGCTGTTTAATTTATGCCCAATTTATACATTTTTATTTATTTTTTGACTGTCAGCAGAATCTTGGGTTTATCCAATTGAAAATTGCCTTTTTTTTCCTCCTATTGACCTACACTTGGATTGGTTTGGACACTTGGATCCTGTTTTATTTTACTTTAACTGATTTGTTTTAGTTTTTTTTTTTTTTTTTTCTTAGATTGTTTTGGTCTCAAAAGCTTGTGCAGGGATTTGGAATGGTAGGGAGGGTTGAGGCAGAATTACGATTGTTTCCCTCAAAAAGAACCAAAAATGATGTATCTTATTACGGATTGGGGGAGGAGATTAAAAACGAAACAATGGCTTTCCAAACGTGTATTTACTGTTGAAGCCGTACATTATATTAGAAGTGAGAGAAAACTACTGTAGGATGAATATAATGCATCCCAATCTTCTCACTTGAAGTTCACACGAACTTCAGTCTTTTCTTCAGAACTCTTGCTTAAGCTTTACTGAGATTTTCCTCCGCCAATTCCACTTTATAATTTTCAGTGATGTATCTCATAGTCAGCTTCTGCTCTGGGTTAACTTTATTCATTGAATGCACACGAGACAATCCAAGTTATTGATTTTCTTGTTTTTGGAAGCGACATCCTTCTCCAGTTGACCGTATCTCTTTTGTGACATTACGGCAATCAAGTGTTCAGTTGCTGTAACTGAGTCTTGTAAAATTATTTGTCCAAATGAAAAGCAATTTTTAGGATGTTATAGTTTCTTTAAAATTTAGGTTCATTTTAGACAACTGTTCCTAACATTTATGAAGATTTTGAAGTAAATCATTTTGATTCTGGAAATTCTGAAGGAAAAGGGACTGAAATTCAACATCTTTTCTGTGCTAGAAGGGTTAGTATGCAATATTGACCATTCCTTTCCCACACATTACCTTAAAATTATCTCTATTCTAGAAACCAAAACAATCTAAAAATAAAACAGAAAACCATTAGAATTCATTTATGAAATTGATAATTAACTGATAATAAATTATAAAATATTTCAGCAATCGCTTCAAAAAAGGATAGTTCCATCCATTCTTTTCTTTTTAGAAAACTTGATGAAAAAGTAATGAATATTTCGTTTGTCCACTACGAACCCTGTAATTTCGTCTTTTTTTAAAAATTCCTATTCAGATTTCTTCCTGAATTGTAAATGTATTATGAAACTGACTGTAATTTATAGTTAATTGTCAGTTTCATTATAAATAATGTTTGCTTTTAAGGTATCAGTTGTATAGAGGTTCTTAACCACTAAAACTTAATCATTCCTCAGGGACCAATGAGGTTCCCAGCCGCCCCCACACAAATAATTTTGTACTGGCACTGTGTTGGCTGCTTTTGTTTTTCGTCACAAGGGCATATTTAGCATAAAAAAAGTTAATGTCAATAGTTTTTTTTTTAAAAAAATGCATAAAAACAATTACCAAAAATATTAAAATGAAAAAAAAATATATCTTCAAGCCAATATCTTCTCAGTCTTACTATTAAGAACCTTTGGTATTTTCTTTTCGTTGTTTTTGCTTGTTGAATCTTTTATTTAAAATTATAACGAACATTATAACAAACTTCCTGATTATAGATTTTATTTCAGCTCTTGCCTTATACAGAAAAGTTTAGGGTTCCCATTTTGTATAGAAAAAGTAGAATTTTTACCAAAAATAAATGAAAAAAAAAAAATAGAAATTTTGGTGACAAAAAAGAAAGCGATTCTAAAACTTCAGAAGAAAAACTGACAGAAGAAAATATGTTAACATATTGAAAGATTAAGATCTAGTGTTTTACTAGGCGACATCTCAGGATAGCTATTTCACACTCTTTAGTGATCGTCAACTGAGAATAGTCACCAGTAAAACAACAAGATCTCAGTACTGAGGCGAGAGAATATTTTGTTTATTTTTTGTAGCAAAAATAACATGGCAGGAAAAAAAAAAGTCATATTAGCAGATACATTCTAAATTTTATTGTAGAAGAAAATTAACATACTGCAATAAGGTGTAACTTTTGGAAAATGGAACGTTAGATTGGGATCTTAATAATTTGTTCATTAGTAAAAACTTATAAGGATTTAATAAGTTGGAATCTCGAACGTAAATGGGAACCCGAATAATTATGACTTAAACAGTTTATTATTTATTACTATGTAAAATACTATGCGATTTATTTTTTACTGACAAGCCTTTTAATAAAGGCTGACAAAGTCACTCATAAGAAAAAAGATTAAGAGAAATTTATGAACTTTTTTTCCCCTCCAAAGTTTTCATTTATTTTGAAATAAATTTTAAAAACTCATAGAGGCCTAAAATTAATTATATTTTATATACATTTTATATAATTAAAATGTGATGTTGCAAAATGCTGGCATTTTTTATAATTAAAAGAAAGGTTTGTACTTAGAACACTAACGGCTGTTTGACAGCCAGCCATTCTACTGATCTGCTCTTCATCGACTGTCAAATAGTTCAGAGAAGAATGATTTTTTTATTAAATGGGTTTAATTACTTCCCTAGGGATTAAAATCTATTGACGTTCTTAGCTAAAGATCCAATAAATGCTGTTTTAATTTGAAATCAAAATAATTGAAAACGAAATTGAATTGTGAAAATTAGCATTTACTTTTAAGCTTCTTTTTTATAAGGAGAAGGATAAAATGTTTTTAATATTATCTCAAGCTGTATGAAAAAAAAAAATGTATATTGAGCCAATTTAGTTGAATTAAAAATTAATATTAATTTTTTTTACATTGTTCTCTAGCTTCTTATTAAATAAAATCCTGTTTCATTTATTATTATTACTGGAATTTATTAACTGAATATATTTTGTTGTTTTATTGTTGTGAAATTTTTCCAGTCACTCCAAGATGATATAAACTCTTCTAATATTGAAACAGGTGAATTTATGTAATAAATTAGATTTATTCATATTGGGAAGTTTGTAATAACAAGCATATTATTTTTATTTTTTTAACTTTGTTTACAATATATGTTATTTATGTACTTATTTCCATGTTTTTGAGAGGAATTTAATTACAACTTAAGAGTAAATTTATGTTCTGTTAAGGTAAATCATTTGAGGCTTCTTTTTTTCTCTTTCTTTTTAAAAGTAATAATTTATTTCCATTACGTATTATACATTTCAGTTCTTTGATAGAAATGTTAATTCAAATTGCGAAATCATCTTATAAAAGAAAAAGAAATTAATTATTTTTATTAGCTCTGTTTAGAATTATAAAAGCACTACAGAGTTTGAACACTCATAGCAGAATCTGCTAAATAACGGTTGTGACTGAAAACATCACTCTTTAAAGTACAGAAAAACAAATATTTGCAATTCATTAATGAAAATAATGAAAATATCTTTCTCTGAGATATTACATTTAAGTCCGAAATATTCCACATCATGTCTCATCTAACAAAGCTTATAAATGCTAGGCATTTACGAGGGTCGATTCATAAGTCAGTCATAACAATTATTTTTTATCTCTTGAAAACATACTACCAACGAAAATCAGATATATACATTTGAAAGTGTGTGCCATGTAGTATGTAATGTTGCAACCATATGGGGCATGCGTACCCTGGTCTGGCAGTGCACATGCTCTCAATGTCAGTCTTTTCATGACAGCGGTGCATAATGGATGTAACCAAAGTTGAACAGCACTCGTACGTGAAAATAGCCGTTCTCCACACCACAATGCACATGAGTGTCATGCTGAACTATGTGAAGCATTGGGCCCTATCACACTCATAGCGAAGTGGGTAGAGGCCTTCAAATGGGGAAGTGCCTCAACTGTTGATCTTCCTCACAGTGGATGTTTCGTGTCAGCTTACAAAGATGTATTGATAGCTGTGATCAAACAGTGCCTCAAGGAAGACATGCAATGGACTGTGATGGAATTAGCTTGGCATTCCAGATATTCCTGCGTCATCAGTGCATCACATTCTACAGCAGGACTTACATGTGCGGAAGATTGCTGCCAAGAGGGTGCACTTCACCTAACTGAGATTGAGCAGTGGACTCGCTATATGAAACATGTTGTATCAATCTACAGAGATTTCATTGCAAAGGAAACATTATGCTGCATCGTATCATTGCAATTGATGAAACATGGGCACAAAGCTATGAACCACAAGTGAAGCAACAGTCAAATGAATGGGTCACCATGGCGACACAAGTCCATCCCCCATGAAGCTGATGGTCATTTTGGCAAATGACAGTCAAGCTGTTCTGGCGTGTCATTCAGTTTGGGAGGGACACATTGTAACTGCCCAGTATTACACCTCATTTTTGTGATACTGCAGTTTCCTCGCTGTGCAGTACGGGAGATATGAACTCTTGGGCAACATAATAATAATTGACAGTGCTAGTCCTCACAAAGCAGACACTGTTAAATGTTGTTTACCGCGTAGGGGTTGGGAGGTCCTGCCCACCCACCCTATTCCCCTGAAATTAGTCCATGTATCTTCGATCTCATTCCTAAAATGAAGAAGCCATTGTATTGGAAACGCTTTGCCAACACACAGGCTGTCATCACTGCAGTTCAGTGTGAGGTGGCACATTTTAACAAATCGCATGTGGCCAATGGTATTCTCCATCTTTCCCATCGATGGCAATGAATCGTGCACAACCTGGGAGACTACTTTGAAGGATATTAAACAGGTTGCATGTGCATAAAAAAATGATTTCCCAGTGATGTTTTGTTATGTGTAACAGGTTGTACATCAATAAACCAATGATTTCAAATGTCATGTTTGTTCCTTTTATCCTCCCAGCGATTCCTGCATGCATGTCCCATCTGGTTTGAGAGATAAAAAATAATTGCCATGACTTATGAATTGATCCTCGTATATTATAAGGGTAGAATACTGTACTGCTAAAACTACTCCTACTATTGAGATGAGGATTAGTAGGCTTTGTAACCCCTGCCCTTCTACTGCATCAGAAAATTGAAGAAATCTAGTATTTAGACATTTGTTGTTTGGTTTATAAAGCCATTGTTTTATTTATAACACTCTCCACTATCATCTGGAACTAGGACTCAATATTTTTGTTTTTGGCTCGACAGCTAGGACCATTATATTTCCCCCCTCCCCTTTATTCCAAATTATTTGGCCTGTCTCTGCTACTTCTGGTATGCATGCCTCACATAATATATTGGATGTAGTAGTGGATTTTTTTGTTTCAACTCTTTATAATTGTAAATAAAAGAAGGTTAACGTGCCGAAATAATTCAAAATAGATATCAATCCCAGGCACAAAGCTAAAGTTAGGATTCGCACCTTGAGTTGTCATCGGGAAGAGACTGGGACGGACCGTTTACAATTGTGTTTAATTTTCAAGTGATCAATTCACCAATAGCACTTGTGTTCATGTGGAAACTGCTATGAATTGTGGAAGTTGTGTGTGAGCAAAGGTGAGAAAAAGTGATGATGAATCTGCTTTTGCCATTTATGCACTACATTTAATTTGCAGTTCATTTTAATTTTCCTTCATTATTCTATATTTTCAGTAAATTGACTACTTGTTCCATTCTATTTAGGCAAGACTTCACTGTATTGAGATCTTTCATCTATTATAGTAATATTCCCCCTTCTGTCATTTTCTTTTTGTTTAAAAGCAGTTTCTAGGATGTGATGGAGGCTTTAACATCTTCCATTTTGTTTTTCACCATTGAAACACCATTCTGTACTGACTTCTGAGATAACTTTCCTTATTAATCAGTAAAAGAATTTTTGCCTATTTATTTTCTTTTTACTGTCTTTATACTAAAGATTCAACTTACACTGCTGCACATGGCAATCATTAAAATAAAAAAAAATAAAAAATTAATTCCTGATTTTTTTATTTATTATTATTATTCTAAAATTACTATCTATTGTACTTGAGTATATTGCTGGCATGCCAAATTCACTTAGCGGGCCACTGAGGTTCTTTTAATTTTGGGGATTCTTTTATATTTTTTTCTTCTTCTTTAATAACTAAAAGTCTTAACAGTTAATAACTAATAGTCTTATAAGTCCTTCCAAGATGGTTTCGACTGGAAACTTCTACTGAAGGCGGACCCTGTTGTCGCTGCATTCTTCCCTTTTCTAGACCCGACTGGCGGCTCAGTTGACTGGGCTTTCCTCGTCTTTACTGGCGCGGTAGGCTGCTCAAGTTACTGGGCTTTCCTCGTCCCTACTGGCGGCGGTTGACTGCTCAGGTTACCG
>JAFIDM010000004.1:7863645-7874843 GCA_023159025.1 Thereuonema tuberculata
TTCTCCGGCTGGAGAACTCTGCGTGGCTCACTGCCACAAGACGATCTGAAGTCTCTAACTTCTGCGGCTGCTTATAAGGCCGACAATGCGTCCATTCCTGCAAACCAAGGGGAGGGAATGGAAGCGCTGCCGGCATAGTTCACTGCATTCTAGGGGGGAAACGCTGTTGTTCCATCCGTCGTGTAACAATATGTCATTCAACTTAATACTAATAAATTTCTGAAGTTTGTATTTTTTTATATAAATTATATAATTATATAAACACAGTAGTAAAGAATGTTATTAAGTTGGGAAGTTGAAATTGGGAATGATTAATCATAATAATGATTATTATTTAAAAATTTTAAGTCTTCAACACATGTTTCTGTCAAATGATGTGTTGTATACAAAAACCTATTACACTTTGTATTATAGTTTCATAACAGTTTTAGGTAAAACTATTTTCTAACAAAACAACATCCAGAATGCATCCAATCTTGCCGTTTTGTTTTTTTTATCCGCATTTTTTAACACAGTGATGGTTGATATTACAGTATTCACTGGATCAGGAAAGTATTCTAAATAACAAGTTGTAGAAAATGGAAAC
The DNA here is from genome assembly GCA_023159025.1 of Thereuonema tuberculata. Classification (NCBI taxonomy): domain Eukaryota; kingdom Metazoa; phylum Arthropoda; class Chilopoda; order Scutigeromorpha; family Scutigeridae; genus Thereuonema; species Thereuonema tuberculata. The sequence continues at coordinate 7,864,232 of JAFIDM010000004.1, forward strand.
ACAATTTTACAATTAAAAGAACTTTAAAATAAAATGAATTATCTGCTTCAAGAACCTTGACGTTAGCCTATTTCATCTTAATTTATATCTCTCTTCTTTTCCTATTCTTTTCTAGTTAATTGGAAAGTGGTATCTTGCACAGTTCTGGTATATTTTGTCCAAGTGAATCATCCTCACTTATTTATAATATTCTCCTCAGGGCATTTTGTAATGTCCTATATGTTAGTGCCGTCCTCTGAAGATGGGATATACTGAGTTTTTCAAAACTGTCGGTTAATTACCATCTTTTTAATCCTGTTTATTCTTTTTTACAAGTTAGTGCGTTTTATTTTCATTTTTCTCTTTCTGTTAATATATGCACATTAAGCCTACTTGTTTATACATAAAATGGTCGTATCTATTAGATTAGGTCGGTGTGGACGTGCATTACCATCTTGTAGGCGAAAGAAAGGGGTTCAAGACATGTAGAATTCGTGTTTTCTATTGGTCTGTACATCCACCAGCAGCTACTAAACCATCACTACCTCCACCTAAGTGTCTCTTTCATGGATATCTGGGGGATGAAAGTGTGTGTCTCCAGACCAGAGCGCAGGAGAAGTCAATTTGAAAAGCAAATTTAGACTGATCTGTGAATATTACTGATCTACATTGGTTTACAGTCCAAATGACATGAAATCTTGCTCATTTCAACTTTCACTTCTCTGTCTGGTGGAAGGCGAATACACACACTGCTGAGCATGTAGCAGCCTTTGTGAAGCCATCTGCTCACAGTGGAAGCAGATGCTAGCTTTGCAGTAGCTGCAGCAAGGACAGATGGTAGCTGTATCTGGAAAGCAGTGCTGATGCTCTGGGCTCACAATCGAAGAGATCATTCATCCATGGAAAGTGAATTCTCAGGCCTTTCTTTGCTATCCTTTGGAGAAGCTGATGTATTTACTGAAATTGGTTCCACAGTTTGTAGACCACAGAAGAACTCGCATTCAGCCAGCTTGTTACTTTCACTAGTCTTCCGATGGCTCTTAAGTTCATCTCTTTTAAATGATGTCTCGAATACATTACAATATATCTGCAATCTCACACACCTTTCTTCAGAATTTGAACAGAAATTGACGAATGCCTCCCAGACAGCCCCTTTTATACTAAGGCCGATGTGCATCAACTGATGACAGTGTCGTTAACTTGCATTCTTCACTATAACTACTCATTCTTTCTAAGTCAATATTTAACTTACTATTTTTGCCATATAATCGCGATTTATAACCATGTTTCTGTTTTTTTTTTTTTCTTAATTACCGGAAACCACTGTATATCATCAGTAACTTAATTGTGTAAGCTTGCAGTTTTATTTAGGAGGTTGATAGATTTTCATATACTCTTTCCGTATTTTTAAAACCCAGAGTTGCTGAATTGAAAGCGTTAGAATTTATAACTGCATTTAGCACAAGTTCTGATACTTATTAATGCAAATGAAAGAAGGCAGATCACCGAGATAACATTTTAAAAATGCAGAAATTCATGAAGTGAGAAACTTAACTGTTAATATTGGAAATACAATATAGTAATATGCAAGAAAAGCAATTGACAAATGGAGTTAAATGACAAATTGTTACACTAACGCTAAGAACCAATTAACTATTTATGAGCCTGATAGTGGTAAGGCACTTGATTGCAGGCTTAGATTCAATTCCCGACAGGGATTGGGAATCCATGCTGAATTCTCTCCAGAGGAGTCCTGGGATCTATCCAGCCCTCTGTAGAATGGGTATTGGGTTTCTTTCCCGGGATTTAAAGGAGGCGGACATTGGGCTGATCACCTGACCTCAGCTGAGTTCCGCTGGTCAGGAAACGCCAGGAGCCTTACTTCCTGCAACCCCATAGGCCTGTACTGGGATACTTTAATTAGCTGTTTATTGTAAAGAAACCTGTTCCATTAGTTAAACTTTTATAAAGTCAAAACAAAACAAACAAACAAAATTGACAAAAGATTTTGTTATATTTGCTAATTATAATTTTTATTAATTATCAAAATCCGTATTCGAGTATTGCAAATAAAAACAAACAGAAGTACATTAAGCAAATATAATTATGACGTATTGTCTGCCAGTACATTTTGTTTCATTTTGTAATGCTTCCAAATTGTCGCCATCTATCAAAGATATCTTAGGAGAGATATAAAGGTTTTCAGCCCAGTTAAAGTTTTCTGAAATTAAAGTTATTAAAAACAAATTAGTGGTAAATTAATTTACTCTAAAAATAACGCTAATATTTTTATTATGTAGCATGTTTAAAGGGAGAAATATGAAATCGTGTGGTGTTTTCGCGATATTTTTGGCTAAGAATCTATGATTACGTGGGAGGAGGGACCCGTTTCTGCATTTAGTACCTGGGCCATGAATTTGATGGGGGGGGAGGGGGTTGCTGGTAAGTTATCAGTGTCAATTAGCCCAAATAACTTTAAATGTAGACTTTTATTACAATTCCAAATCTCATTGTCTCTCGATCTGCTTTATTTGGTTTAATATTAATTAATTTTCATAAGAAACAGAATAATGGAGAGTACAAAAAATACAAGGAAGTGTTATCAAAATGAAAGGAACATCTTGTAAAACTTATGGATTAAGACAGAATAGGGTCTGGAAGATTCCTAAGATAAGCTTCCTGCTTCTTGTTAGTCATTAAGCGAGCATTTGGGTGTTTTAAGTTGAACATTAGCCTTTCACCAAAACCATTTGCTTGGAAGTGAGGCTTCCCAGATGGAATTTGGCGTTCGACAGATGAAAGGCTTTTCCCCAAATGTTTTTTTTTTTCTGTTTCAGTTCAGATAGAATTAACATGCAATTTACAAATCAAGTCTGAAATAAAATTATCTTGCAAAGCACTTAACGACAGACGACGACGACCATTACGTTCTAGAGGAAGCTAATGGTGTTGCAAGAAGGAAAAGTTGAAAGTGGATTGGACTGAGGGAAGCATTCGCTCAAATTGCTAATAAAGTAATTTTAATTGACGAATGCAGAATTAAGTGATGCGAGAGTGATAATTCTTAGTGAGGGAGTAGCGGTTCGGATTTTAGGACTATTACGTGCAGATTCAAAGTTCAACAATAACGCTAAACTAATGACAGGCTTATAGAGATAGAGAGATTGTAATCAAACTTCCTATTCAACTTTTTTCATCTTTAAAAGACTTGATTATGGTACTATATCGTTAATTTACAATAGTGAATTTCTGTGTCTAAAGAAAATATTGTAGAGAAGTGCATTAATTCTTTATTTTTCATTTCCGTCCGTCAGCCGCATCGTTTTACAACAAGGGCTTAAAATAGGAAGGTCTTAATTTGCTTTCCGCTTCCAATCCATTAAAATATCCTATACAAGCCCTTGGTTCACCGTCTCTTGAAATTATTGTTTAATATGGACATCAGTGGTGGCTTGCGTATAGGCACTGTGGAACTGCAACACCCCCTATTTCCACTTGATATTATCGACAACATTTAATATAAGTAGACATCCCCTAGTTTATGAAAAAGATACAAAATTTTTTGTAGGGAACTGTGCGCTTCACAGTTCCAGCGGCGTCGTGTTTGACTGTTGTTAAAACAGGGGGGGGGGGGGGGTGTTGCAATGTCCGTCCCAGCGTGATTTTAGAAAATAACAACAAGGAGACAAATATTGAAGTATAAAATGTTTGTCATCAAGTGAGGATTCACCATTGAATAACGAATAACCACAGGAATTACTAGAGAAATAAAAGAAAGCTAGTGCGATGCTTCGATTTATCGACTCTCTAGGGAACGTATTCAACGCTAATGATCATGCGCATGTGATGATATGGCGTATTCAATTCCACAACGCCTATTTATTGTGGAGGCGTAAGTTCGCACAAATTCATTCGTATTGGTTCGTGAACATTCAAGGACAATAAGTAAAATACTCTGGCCACCCTGTTCTCCTGACTTATCACCGTGTGACTTTTATCTCTGGGGATTGCTGAAATGGAACGTATTCCTCAACAACCCTCGCACCTTGGATTAGTTGAAAACAAACATACGGCAAGAGATCGCCTGCATTACAGTCACAGAATTGAAGAGTGTATTCCAGAACTTGCTGTGGAGGGAGGAGACATGCATCGAGGCTGATGGCGGTCACTTCCAACATCTACTCTGAACATGACAATAAAAATATACCAGCAATAATGTACAGATAACATGAACAGGAGCAACAGTGTTAAAAACTATCCATTTTCAGAACCGAAATATACCTCGAAACATTTTGGAGCCGGTTTTATGTTCGCCGGTTTTACAGTTCGCCATTTACTGTATGTTAGTACATACACAGTACATTGTCAATTCTAATATTATTTTTATCCTATACCTATTGGAGCTTTGTAATAATACTAATATGTTATGTTAAGTGCAAATACAAACGTGTTCAGTGTTATTTCTGTTTGTTTTTTTTAATTCTGCAATCCTTACAAGAATAGTGCATCAATTATTATTACTTGCGAAAAATCCCAATAGGCCAATCTATCGGCCTATCCTAATATGCTGTTGTTTAATATCAGGTTTTTTTACATCAAAACATAACCTAAAAATACGTCTTTTAAGGTTAATTTTCAAAATTATCCCCGGACCCCCCGGAATAGTGACCATCGCCCCCCACCTTAGCAAAGCGTTAAATCCACTCCTGCCGTTACGGCAAATAAAACTTGGTAACACCAGTTACCATTTACAATTAAAATATATGCACGTCGTTGGTTAAGTGGGAGGGAAATACATTTTGATGTGTACTTAAAATGAAAAAAAAAAATTGTGTTTCTTTTTACATCTTATTCTCTGTGATTGTAATTACCGATTATCATTAAAATTAAAATACTCGCGTATTTTTCGCCCTCGCGTAATTTATGCACTCCAAATTTTCAGGGCATATTTTGAATTTTTTTTCTCGCATAATTTTCTCGGTGTCGAATAGTAGACTGCTCAGTTATACTGGTAAAGGGCCTCACCACGCTCGTTTTAAAAATGCCTTTCACCCTATCATAAAACGTTTGCTTTCGTGACGGTCGCCAATCGCTGACAAGCCTCTCGCCCCCAACGAGGTTTGCTACAGCTGTGGTAGTGATAAACTCGCGATCGGTGTACTTGTTTGCTATTTGTGACGAAAATGAGGGAAAAGCAGAAGCTTACCTATAAAATATAGTAGTTACACGGCCAGTTTTAAAGTTCGTTTAATTCTGTTTGCGGAGAAACATGGGAACCGAGCTGCTGGGAGATAATTTGCTGTTTCGGAACGATTTTTTTATTTCTCGCGTAATTTACGCACTCCTATTTCAAAACGATTTTTTCCTCCAAAAAAGTGCGAAAAATACGCGAGTAAATACGGTAGGCCTATTTATAAACCGAAATAAATATATACCAAAAATGCGTTTCTTTTGTTTAAACCCGCTTTTTTGTGTTAAGATATATGGGTAAAAATTAAAAAAATATAAATATTTCTGCCCCCCTTAAAACTAGTTCTGGCTACATGCATGATATCAGGAAGATGTATCAAGTATAGGTTGGAGTAGTTATAATTTGTTTGAAGACTTGCCAAGTTTTATAATGAAGTAGTTCCTATCTGTAAAGAAAAGTAGAGGACTTTATAAAGCCATTCAGTGCCAGTCTTTTGAATACAGTAACACTTTGCTTAGCTCAGGGAAAACGTTCCTAGGAAATTGAGGGCTAGAGTTTTGATCTGCTGATGATTTGTGGTCGTCAGCAGGATGGTGAATCAATTCCATTCAAATAACAAAATAGAGTGGATGTTTTATTAAAGCTCAAAGCTGTAGTGGTGAGATCACATCCCATATATATTGATGAAATTAGATGAAAATTTCATCTTAATGGATGATAATATTGTACACACACCAAGCAAATATTATATCTTAAAGAAAAACCAAGATAAACATCCGCTTGATCGTAACTAATTTCAATGCTGAAACATAGCAACGATCCTAGCAACAGGCTCTTTGAACTGTGACGTAGGTTGTGACGACACACTTAAACGGTCCATTGGGGCTCCATTAACAACACAGCATTGTTTCCACTTTTATCCAACAGAGGGCAACTCATAAGATTTCCCTGTGTGAAAGTTTTCCTTCTCTGCAAAACTTCAGTGACATTGAAGGATAGTAGATCAGTGAAATTCATTTTGGAACTTTAGGATCAGTTTAGGAATTAGAACTTCAAGGAATCAAAACTTGTCTTTTTCTTTGAATATAGTAAAATTTAGACTCGGAAACATTTTTTAGTTTTCATTTTTTTATAAATATTTAAATTAACATGTCAAATGTTGTAACAAACCTTCAAAAATATAGATAAATAAAAAAGACTTGCACATTATGATTTCAATGAAAGGTTTTTATAATTAATTATATCATTAGACGGCTAAAGTTTATTTGCCGTAGCTTTTGGAATGAATTTGCTGACTGAAGTCTGATTTATGTTTGAGGGTGAGTGGTAATTGGGATAGATAAACACGAAACCCATTTTTTCTTCTGTGTAACTGTGTCTGATGTGAACTTTTTCTTTGAGAATTGTATCCGATTACGAGTGTCCATTACATTTCATCAGGATACTGGAATAGTTAGGGCAAAGAGGAATAGAATTCAAGGGATTGTTTGAGAAGACCTCTCCAGTTAATTCTCAGCTTTCGGATGGCAAAACGAGAATGAAATAAACTTCATCCGAACTCAAATCCCTGCAGAGACTAAGGAGAACAAAATGACAGAATAGAGTTGAAAGATCAAAACAACAAAATTACAAACAAGGGCAGCAAAAGAATAAATAAATTGCCCTTCTGATTCAATTATCGGAAGGAATCGGAATGGCCATTTCGTCCTGCATGGGACTCATCAGCCCGATCCGCCCTCACCGATAAAGAACCCAGAAAGGCAAGAAGTTAAGTGAAGGCCACTGTCAGTGACCCCCGAAACAAAACAAAAATTCAACAAATAATAAATGTTGCGCTATTTTGGAACTTAATTTCCTTACCATGAAAAGAATTTAACCCTATCATTTATTAGTAAAAGATTTTGGTTGTGCAAAATAGCACAACATTTATTGTTGTTGATTTTTTTTGGTTTCGGGGGTCACTGCCAGGTGTGACGGTGGCCTTTACTTAACTTCTTCCCTTTCTGGGTTCTTTATCGGGGAGGGCGGATCGAGCTGATGAGTCCCATGCAGGACGAAACGGCCGTTCCCGATTCCCTCCGATATTTGAATCAGACAGGTTATTTATTTATTCTTGTGCTGCCCTTGTTTCTAATTTTGTTACTTTGAGTAAAACTTCCAGCAAGTTAAATTTATTCCTTAGGGTTGAAAGGTATTCATTAAAAATGTAGACTATCTTTTGAGATTGCTACAAATTAAGATCTTTTACCTGTTTTTGATTTTGATGCTTTTTAAGATATTTTCTATTGACTGTATAGTTTTCTTGAAATTACGAAGAATTCTAAGCAGTTAATTGCAGGTTAATTTTGGATGCTAATGAAGATCCGAGGATTTTGAACCGAAATATTGCACTGAAATATCTTTACCATTCATTCTTTCAAAGAAACTTTGCTTATAGCAAATAGTCTTTGCAGATAAACTAAAATTCTAAGTAACCATTTGGTATTTAAAATTCTGAACAAAGAAAGCAAAGACGTTTCTAATAAAGACGTGTTTAAAACTATTTAAGAAAAAACATAAGCAAACATAATCGAAGCAAAAGATTAATCTCTGTTAGTCAAGATTAAAAAGTGAGTGAGTTTTTCATGGCAACTTAATAGTTTTCATATAAATATATCCTGTTAATAAATGGGATAATGGAAATTGAAATACATTTCTTTTCACATATTTGTTAAATAAGGGTAATTCAGTTTTTTGTTCGAGATTTAATTTCCACATTTTTTTTTTATATGTTTGTATTTAATTTTGACCCTTGCACTTTGCATTTCAATAACATTCCAAACTCTTTAGCAGTTCCGCGAACACTCGTCGAGAAAATGCACTTATTGTGTACGGAGTGCTTTTGTGTTCGTTCCCCGCTTGTCTTTTTGAATCACCTTTTCGCTGACAGCATTGGACGACAAGAAAACAGGTAAGTGACAATAGAAGTGTCTTGGTTATTTACATCTCTGTAAATTAACACCCCTAACACCAAATTCGTAAGAACATTTCACTCATTCTAATGTTGCTAAATTGCTTTTTAAAAACTCACTTTGAAGTTAACTGAGACATCGTTAAATAAAAAGAAAATACTAATTAATATATATAATTATAAGCTTTACTGTTTCCGATCTATATTATAAAAATCACACATGACATGCAAATTTTGAAGGCGTGTATGGTAATATCCTAAAAATGTTAGTGGATAACTGGAAAAAAAACAATTACCTTTTCAGCTCACCTAGGTAATTACACGTAACACCCGAACAACACGGTACTTGAAGAACACGTTACTTGAATTCAAAGGACACGGATACCTTCTCCCGAATTACACGGTTTCAAACTACACGATTTTCGAGTAATTCTTTTGAAAAAGAATAAAATACATATATTATTTGATATAAAATTACAGTAGTTAAAAATTTAGAGTAATATTCTCATCAATTACGTCAGCGATTAATAAAGTTTTAATCTTTATAATACTTTGTGTTTTAGAATTATATTTTTCCCAATTAATTTGACTGAATAATTTATATTTTATATAGTTTTCCAATCTTAAACCAAAATTATTATTCAATTTATTGATTTGAAAGATTTTTAACCAATTGTATCTAGTTATTTTTTCATTATTTTGATTATTTTTTTTTCCCTATTGACATTAAAAATGTTATTCATAATTATTTTATAAATAATTTTTTCTTTAACAGTAAGTATTTTAAATTTTTTAAAAATAAAATTTTTTATTTTTATATTTAACAAAAAAAATAATTTAAAACGTAACTTTTTATTTTTTTATTTTCACACTTGAAACGGAATTCCGTTTTTTGTAGTCTCGAACAACACGGTTTCAAAGAACACGGAACCAATTAATCATGTTCTTCGGGGGTTATGTGTAGTTGTTGATTTTATGGTGATAACGACACACTGTCATGTTCGTGATTTTTTCTTTAAGTTGTTGTTCTGTCAATTCAGTTCTACCAAATCAATTGGTAGATTCCATTTGAATAATATCCATTTATTAGTAAGCTTTTGGTTTCTTTGATTAAATATAAATCTTGAGTTTGCTTGGCTTTTTCTAGGTTTAAAAGACGCTTTAGCGTCAACATGTATTAGTGGTTTTTGACCCCTTACCTTTTGTTGTAATAAATGTATCATAATGATTAAGACTCTTCTTTTGGTAGCCTCAACTTTTTCAGCTTCCTAGTGTAAATCGTTTTTCCATTATCTTTAATAACGGAAATACGAAATCGAACTATGGTATTGTACAAACAATCTTAACACGTTTATAAATCCGATGAAATCTCGCAGTATGGTCTTACCCCGAATTACGTCGCTTCGATTTACGTTCGTTTTCAATTGATTTCAATTTTCAATTGATACCATACTCCCGGATTGCGTCCAATTACCGTCCACCTAAATCGCCATTTTTTTCGTCAGCCAAGTAAGAAAAAGAAGGTTAAGGTGAAAACGGATTTTTTTTTTTTTTTTTAACTCTTCACCTCTTTGCAGGGCAGTTCTATAGAATACAAACACCGCGAAGCAAATGAGTCTCCAATGTTATATCCACGTTGGGACATGGAAATGCTTTACTGTAAATGCTGCAGTGAACTATTTATTCCAATAAATGCATTTTTATTTTTTGTTTATTTTTTTACTGTACAGTGTTTATTTGAGTTATAAATATGGGAGACCGGGATCAGTTGGCATAAGGGGCTAGTTGGCACACTGCTTCTATTTCCTGCCACCGTGTAGCTAGAGTGCTGACATCTTGGTAGTGGGAAGGTGTCTGTAAAGGTGCACCATCCACTGTGACTTTAGTTTGCTTGGAAGCGTCACGAAGGAAGTGACCTCTGTTTCATCGATTTTCTGACTGGTGAGTACATTTTTCATCGTAATTTTTTTTTGTTCTGTTGAACATGTAGATCAAATTAAGGTACTGCTGATGGCGGTTCTCGAAAGAGTGGATAACTGTGGTTGCATGCGTGTTTCATAATCTTTTGTTTCTGATGTTTGGGATTATGTGGTATCCATTTTGTTTTGGAAATCCTATGGGGCTAGTTGGCATAGCTACGACAAATGGTAAATAAGGGGAAAAACTGGAGATGGCCAGACGAGGAAGACTAAATTTGGTACGACCAAACAAAGTTCTACGAAAATTGAACCCATCTTCAAATAACTCCTACATTTGTGTTTGATATCAAACAATAACTAAAGGTAGCTAAGAATTCATTGTCTGTTCGTACATTTAATTTAATTTGTCCTACAGTAATTTAATTTTTTTTTTGTTCAAGTATTATTAAAATAAAATTTTGGATAAAATAAAATGTTTTTCTCGAAAATTGCTGTGTTCTGCTGAAGACCCCTATCCATATCACGTTATGCCAACTCGCCCCTAGGGGTATGCCAACTAGCCCCGCACCCGGA
>JAFIDM010000004.1:7874853-7888445 GCA_023159025.1 Thereuonema tuberculata
CCAAAAAATAGAAAAATCAAAAACCAAAATCTATGCCAACTAGCCCCGGTCTCCCCTACGTTATTTACGTCAGTTGTACAGTGGTATAATTATGATGATTGTATTGCAGTACATAGAACGATAAATAAGGTAATACTTCAACTTAAGTCCGTTTTTAATTTGTCATCCCTCGGGGACCAAAGATGACTTATTGGGAATCATGTCTGTAAGACGAAGAATTCCTTCGTATGAACCATTTAATTATTTAAGTAATTGAAGAACTGCAGTAGAACCTCCGTAAACAACGCTTATGTAATTGCCATTGTTCCGCAATAAGAATGAAAAACTGTAACTGCAAACTGATAGAATATCTATTCAGGAGGGTGGAAGGTTTTTATTCCCCTGCTAGATGAAACGATTACATTTTATTCACACCAATATGTGTGAATCTACTTTGTAAATTCTAGACAGTCACACTAGTGTTGTTACAAAATACATAATTTACAAACGCTTCGAAACCCTTAGAGAATGCTTTTAATTGTACCCTTTTTTTCATATTTTGTCTCAGTAATGTAATGATGTAGGGGAACGTCCATTAATTACGTGAGGTCAAAAGGGGGAGGGGGGATCAATGAAAATCTCACGTAAACTTTTTCATTTAGAGAAAATATATATCATAGCAAGATTTCCGGGTTTTTTTGTTTTTTTTTGGTTGTTAAAGCAAGATTTACGTTTTTTTTTTGGTTGTTAAAAATTTTGAAATCTTACCAAGGAGGAGGGGGGGGGGTCCAAATTTTTTAAAAAACACCTCACGTAATTAATAGACATCCCCTAGTTTAAATTTCATAATTAAGAGTACAGTTGCGCTGTGGAGACGCGCTTAGATTTAGATTTATTTTAATTTTAAGGGATAATTAAAATGAGTTATAAATTATTATTAATTAGACTGGCTGGAAAAAATTAATTTTCAAAATAACTTGAAATTAAAGAAGTATAAGATAAGTCTTACAATGGTCACATGACTTCCTCTTCTTATCATTCGATTCCTGGTAGTTCTTTCAATGTTGTTCCTTTGTTTTCACTTTTTTCATTTTGATCTATTGCTATTGTCTATTAAGAATCAAGTAATTTGAAAATAAAAAAAGAATTCTGTTTTATAGACTTCGCTTATCGCCATTCCATTTATCTTAGTTTATGTTCTGTATTATGATGGGAATTCCAGCTCTCTGTACCGGGTTTCTTAATCGGGCGGGCGTCGGACTGACCACCCGGTGTCAACTTAAGGTCGTTTTACATGGATCCGAAAATCGGACGGTCGGATCCACGAATTGGACGTATTCTCGTTCACATCGCCACGAAACGTCGTCTGTACGAACGATTTGAATGTTACATGACGTATAGACGACGTCGGAGAGAGTTTCGTGGCCATGTGAAAGAGAATACGTCCGATTCGTGGATCCGACCATCCGATTTTCGGATCCATGTGAAACGCCCATTGGCTACGAAACGCCGGGAGCCATACGTCGTATTTAAATTAATCAAAATTTACATTAAAATTAATTCATTTGTTTATCGCTTAAATGGTGACAAATGAATTGGTTGTTTTACTTTCATAATATTTTATCTCTTCTTATTCTATAATCAGTTTTTTTCTATCCATATTTTTCGTTATATTCTCGTCTTAAAGTTTAAGTTACTCAGAGAGACAAATTGAACTTTAGAATATTAGTATAACGAAGAAAATGGATGGAAAAAAATTGATTTTAAAGTATTGGAATTATTGTAGAAGTTCTCTCAATTAATTAAAGTTTAAAAGATTTTATTGAATTTGATATCCTATGAAAGAGATCAATGTTGAAATCGTAAGTAAAATTATAAGAATAATTAATTTAATATGTAAGGGGTAAAGGTCTTACCGACTGTACAACTTAAACAAAATTTAGAATTTAGAATTACATTCGTTTTTATAAGTATTCTTGTAACTCATTTTATACTGTTTTTCTGACTCATGTTTCCTTTCCCCTCCCTCAATAATGTATTCGACCTCTTTTGAATCCCAGATTGTTCATTGTTTCTGCTCTGTCTGTTATTATATCACTTGAAAATGGCAGTTGCTACTACAACTGCCGAAACGTTGTGTGTATAGTTTTTAAATATATTTTATTACTACAATTTTAAATTCTCAAGTTTGTGGGATCTTTATAATGTCGATAAAATTATAACAATTTTAAACTTAATGTAAAAAAAATACAAGAACCGAACACAAGAAGAAAATCAAGCAATCTATTACTTTCCCTACATTTATAAGTAGATAGATATACAGAATATTTCGAATCTTTATCATCCAAGATTCCTTGTCAGCTGCATGTGAAGTAAAATAAAAGTTTATAAAATAGAGCAATCTTTATGTGGTAAAGGGGAGGCGTATTCTGTGTATCTATAGGCTTAAATATTTTTCCATCTTTATTATATCTATTACATTTTTGTTAGTCTAACTCAGGTTGAAACGATTTTAAAATTTCAGCCACTTGTAGCTTGTTTACTAAGATAGCCCTTAGAAACTTTGGAACCAGTGAAGGCACGGGTGTCCAAGCGGGGGAGTCACGGCGCAGACTGCGCCATTGAAATTTTTTTTTTTGGGGGGGGGGGTTCAAAGAAATTTTTTTTGGGAGGAGGGGTCATTGGTTGGAATAATCCTTCTTTTTTTTTTGGCTGTTGATTTGGATAATCCTAATAAACTTTGGGCCTTAATGCAAATGTGGGCCAAGCCCCCCCCCCGCCCCTCCGACAGATCTTTAAGGGGAGGTGAGCCATAATGTCTAGGTGGGGGAGGGCACCTCTGGTGAAGGGATTTTCTTCTTGAAGCATAATATTCATATTTATGGAAAGAAACTATTAAAAAAAAAATCGTCATATTCATTATAAAGGCGCCATGAAACTGAGATCCTGGTAGATCTTTTAAAAGCATTAAATTTTTGTCTGACTTATTTTTTCTTAAATTAAAATCTCTCAATAATTGTAATATGATATTTTTAGGATAAAAAGACTCCAAAGTTTCTTCAGGGTTTAGTAATTAATTAGGAAAGGTTTTCTTTGTAATGGATGCTTTTAACTGCAGTCCTTGAGGACATTTGGTTTTATAACGAAGTTTTTGGGTTTTTTCTTTTTCTAGTAATAAGAGATTATTAAATTCTGCGAACCGGTGTTGATGATAAATAGGGCTGTTTTGTTGTTCTCCTTCTGTTGTTCGATGGCTCATTGACGATCTTCCGAGAATTCCACCAAATCTCAAAGACCTTCGGTGTCCTTTCGGATGCATTAAAAGTGATTGATCAGTTATGGCTTCTGCTTCATCAGGAGAACGAGTTTTGTTTGGGCTTCTGTGAATAAAGAAATAGGAAGTGGTCATTTGGACAAAACGGGCCGATCTATAGAATGTTGTGCCGTTAAATTTGACACCCGATCGCAGGTTTTTGATGGCGAATGCTCAACAAACAGTTCCAAGCAGTGTGGGCCATAAAACTTTGTATTTTGGGCGTTTTATAGCAAAGCATAACTGTGCTAGAAATTGCAGCATTTCAATGCGGAGGGATATTAGTTATGGGAATGAACTGAAAAGAGACTCATTCTTTATGCATTTGCTATTCTTATTCGCTCAGGATTAAAACATCACATATTGTGGAAATATTTCCTATCTGATTCGATGGAGAGTAAACACAATTTCAGGAATCGTGATTTATGGTTTGGCGTAATTACAAACTGACGAAATTGAGAATAGTTTAGATTAACAGATTTCCCGGCTTTTCTGGTAATCATTGTATCGACAAGACAGCATCAGAATAGCACTAACATAAATTAAAATCAAGAGAACTTAATCAATTAATGCAGTAATCTCGTAATGCATTCTTGTGCATATGTAGCAGCACCACTTAAACCGCATAGAATACTTGAAAAATACGCAGACAATATCTTCAATTTCCTAAAACTTTAGTGATAAAATAAATAAATAAATTGCTAAGAAACAGCTTATAATTGCAAAAAGAAAAACAACAGTAGATTAAACAATCAACTTATATTTGCTAATTTCGTCTGTCTGTCTGTTCGTCTGTCTGTAACTCGATATAATTAAGCTATTAAGATAGATCCAAGGTTCTCAATGGCACCATTGAATCAAGGGTACTCAAATTGGATGAAATATTTGTGTCATTCCATGTTGTTTCCATGAAATTTTATTCTTGGGAACTGACCTCGACAACTGAAATTCTAACAAAACATACGTTCAAAACCAAATAATTTTGTTACCACTGCATCCATTTTAATGAAATTTGGCATACTTACTCAGTTGTTTACGCTGATTTCGAAACTCATAACCATTTTTGCCGTAGAAGCTTCGTTCACAAGTTAGCACAGTATTTAGATTACATTTACTTTATATTTGATAGTTGGTAATAAAATGATTTTTCAGATTTTTTTATGCCTGTCGTCCGACAGGCTTTGCTGCTAGTTAATTTATAAAGCAAAGCGACCTAATACCTATTTACTGCAATACAATAAACAAGCAAAAATGCGTTCTATACTTTTCGGGCTTTCACAAAACAGTCATTGGAGAACCCAGTTTATTGTTTGCAAAATGCAATACAGAATTTAGTTACTTCTGTTACTAGTAGTAGAGTCTTGTATTGGGATAATTTTTTCATTACATCCTTGACACCAAAACAGGTGGGGAAGCTGAACAATGGCTGCAATTGTCGCATTAACACACTTGTCAGGGCCTGGATTGCAAATGAGTGTTAATTACAATCAAGTTACAAACACATTTTGGCCGGAAGTGATCAGAGCGGTGTGAGTTTCACATCAATGTGCTGCTCTCATCAGGTAACTCAAAATTCATTTAGTTTATTTAATGGGTCCACTTGGACCCACCTTCTTTCCTTTTCAAACATTTTAAAAATTGAAATCATTACAGGTATCTACATATCACATGTACTCTGCTGAACATAGTTTAATATAACAATCAGTTACCATGACTAACAATATTACTTCTAACAGTTCCTGTATTTACTTTGATTCACAACTTCAATTCTTCAAATTTTATCAACCTTCTGGTATCAACACATGATTTTTACCATCTCTCCTGCTAAATTTACTAGTATTTTATCAACTTGAATTCCCTCATTATGATTAAGATTACTATCCCTAATATTTCTTATAATTATATTCTTTATTATTTTCCTCGTTCTTGAATCTTTTTCCATATATAATACATTAAAATGAAATTGTCTTAATAAGAGTTTTTTCAACTGTGTTTCTTTTCGTTATTTATTTATAGTTTTTACACACCTATCTGTTGTAGGAGAGTTTTCGGGAACAATCCAGTACTGTCTGCTTAGTTTATACGAAATTTCATTAATCGTGGTCTCGAAACAAAAGGAATAAAAAATTGTAAAAGAAACATATCCGAGAAGGTAAGCTACAACACTGAAGATTGTCACCGTTGACATTTATTTGCTGTTTCTGAGTTCATTCCCCAATACTGATAGATTCATTTATCAGATCGCTGATTTTGTAGGTGAAGGTCGTGTGTTTTGGAAATATCCTTCGACATTCATTTCTATCATTTGATCAAATTCTTTTTACCTCCAATACTTTTAAAAATACTTGAAAGGCTTAAAATAGGGATACCAATTGTATTAGAAGATTTTACAAATTTATAAAAACATTGTAATATGAAAAACTTGCGTTGTATACATTTTCTTTTATATTGGATATTACTTTGAAAGTGAACAAATAATTACAATTTATGTTAACTAGTGTTCTTAAAAGATAAATTTAAAATATTATTTTACTTATCTGCGGTCATTTAAATTAGGAAGAACTAACTTGCAATTTTCAGATTAAATATAATACATTTGAGCTAAAATGAAAGAAGTTTAAAAGAAGAAAAAAAACATGAATGGCAACAAAAACCAAAACCAGAAAATATAAGTTAACAACAGCGGTGACACAGAAAATGTCTTCATCTGCATATGTTCATCTATATTTTTCCTGGTTCCCTCGAGTGTCGGCAGGCTTTGAAGGGACAGCGAAAATAATGAGTTTTCAGAGATGATTTTTTTTCCTCCTTTTCTTTCCTTTTTATTCTGGTCTGAATCTATTGAAAGATTTTTCCTCCTTAAACCTGAATAAGAAATTGTACAGTTTGAAGCTGTAATAAATCATGGCAATAAATCTATCATTGTTTTATGATGGTTGTTTTTAAGTCACGTGGCTAATTTAAAGGATCCTCTTGTATGTTCTGTCTATTTTTCGTAAACATCGGTTTTCATAAAGCTATCATTACTACAACCTAGAAACAAGTTTCTCAATATGTTAAAGAGTTGAACTTGTTGGTTCATTGTAGCTTCTTTATTCTAGGATCAACTTTTGAAAAACAAAACAGTAAATATGCGACACATAATGTGATGTCACCTCTTAGTTTCTATCGCTATTTCGATATAAGGATGATTTATCTATCAAACATTTCACTGTATATTACACGGATTCATCGCAACAGAAACTTTTCATATAGCAAGCATGCACGTTCCAGGTATGCCCAGGAAATGCTCCTAGTGCACCTAAAGAAAATAAGGGGGAAAAAATCCTGAAATTTTGAACTTTTATTTAGATGGAGAGTCATCGTTGTTTACACCCTCTACTTTAATCCCTTAAAAAAAAAGATGCATTTTTTTTTAGTTGAACGGCGAGGATCGTTGTAATCTTCCCCTCCTCCTGAGCACATCTACATAATGCACTTGAAGAACTCCTCTTTATATCTCTTTACCTTTCAAAACCGAATGCAGTCCGCTATTTATTAAACTTTGTCTAAGTATTTTTGTACTATCGTATACTGAATAGCACAGTTTTTGTAGGCTTAAGTTCGCTGTATTACTAAATAGCAATGCAGATATTGCGTATCCTGGAATACATTAAAACATTACAAATCTAAAAAATTCTTGAATGAAATATCTGTCGCGCAACTATCGTTAAGTGTATATTTCCCAAAGGTGAACCACCTTAAGATTTGTGAATAGTATTTGTTAATAATATTTTAATAATAAAATTTGATATTTAGTCATCCGAAGTCGAGGTTAGTTTTTGCTGAAAAGCCCAAAATTTACGAAACAACTTTTGAGGTCATGTCCCACTTCTAAAGTTCTGCACCAAAAAAATCCGTGAAAGATGTTGACTTAGTTGTTACTTATTTGTAGTTATCGAAATCCCTAAAAGCTGTAAAAAGTTTGTGGGAAAAGCTGTAAAAACAACGCCAGGATAAGGATTTGAAGATAGGAAAAACGTCAAAAAGTTAAAATTTCTGTATGGGAACGGTGTATCCGATTTGGCTGAAATACAATACCAGCGGAATCTTTAAGGGTATCTAGTACCCTCAAAAGTTTTAGCTCAAAAGCGCAAAATTTACGCAGTTATCCACATAACAAATTTGAGGTCACTCCCCACTTCAAAGGCCGGCCCCCAAAAACTCATGAACAGATTTCGAATTTGTGGCTACTTATTTGTAGTTCAACCAATGCCCTAAAAGCTCTGAAAAGTTTGTGGCAAAAACTTTAAAACCAACGTGACTATAAGGTTTTAAAAATAGGAAAAATCGTCAAAAAATGTAAAAAACTATATAAAATTTTAATAATGAAAAAAAAAATCAGAATTAGTATTTAAAAAGCAAGTTTATTTTAGATTTCATTTTTTTAATTCTTTTTTTTTTTACAAAATTGATTCATACAAAAAGAAATAGAATGTATTATCCAGTGTTACAATTCATACAAATATATTATTTATTTTACTGTTGGATTTTAATACTGATCTTACAGAATTATATTTTCATTTTTCATTTGTAAATTTCGAAAGTTCTATAAACATTTTAGTGTGTGGAAAAAAAAATCTCAAAATTTGCTAACGTTTTTAGAATAGAAAATTTATGAGTATATATCTTTTTTTTTTGTTAAGAAAGTTTCAACATAGTTAATTTGTGTTCATTATCCAATATTACAATTAAGAATCTTTACAAATTTTTATTTTTGTATTTTAATCTGAAAATTGTCAATTACACACGATAGATTCTATAAACATTTTGTAAAGTGAAAAAAATCTCGGAAACTATTCGTATTTTAAACATAAACGTTTCTTTAAAAAACGTGTTTCAAACTACAAAAATTAATATGCTATTTAAATTTTCAATTCATTACAAGTTTAGTTTATGTTTTGAATGTAACATTTTAAGTTAATGTTTCTTTGTCCAAGGGGAATGCAAACAAGAAATAAAGATGGCGGAATTCAGTAATTTGCAACTCTTGCTAAGTCCACTTCGCTGTCCTAGTAAAAAGTGTAGAATGACCTCCGTTGAAATCCCCGTTGAATTCATTTGAACCGGGATGTTTGCTATGAACGATAGCACTGCGTTTCTTTGCTCAGTTCCGTCGACTGATGTGGTATCACTTGGAAGAATCGTCCATTTTGATATCTTACCATATTAGTCAGTAACAGTTCTAACAAGGAAGCTTTCACAGCAGAGCTAAGGTCACTGAACTGCCATAGAACTCTTTTCGAGAGATTTTCTTGCACGAAGAGTACAATTTCAGAGTAGGAACATCCCTTAAACTTCGAACATATGATACACATCAGAGTGTAGGGAAGGACCTCACGTTCTAATTCACATCCTCCCACTTCAGGGGTTTCCAAAAAGAAATATTTCTTGAATCTAAAAGAAAAAACAAACAAACTGTTAAAAAAAATCATTAGCGTGGAAGCTATCTCTTTCGACAACGCCTTTAAAATTAAATTACAAATTGTGATAAAAGTAAAATTGTGACAACATTTAATTGCGTGCAGAAATGCTATATTACAAATCCTAAAGGCCAAGCCACACGGAAGAAGTTTCTATGTGAGTTTTCTGCCTTTGTTTTATGTCTTGTGTTTCTGCCACTGAAATTAATTGAATAGCGTTCAGACGAGATGAGAAAAGGGAAGGAATGCTGTATGTGATTGGTGCTTTTTTTTTACCCAAAGAACCAATTACGATGAGTTCTAGCGTTTTCGCGATATCTCTGTCTAGAATTTACAGGTCGTTATGAAAGGAAAAGTAATAAACTCAAATTAAAGATTAAGTTTGATTTAATTAAACAATCAATTAAAGTTTTAACAGCTTTTCTACTTCACGATATTTTTAAAATGGCGCATACTTCGTTGCCGTCGTGGCGTGACGTCATCACTCCGGATGCGCGCGATTGGTTGCTGTTAATGAGACGAGACAGAAAAATAGTTTTCTCCCTATTTCCAGTTCTGCCACTGAAACCAAATCACACGGTAACATTTCTCAGTTATTTGTGATAAAAACTCACACAGAAACTTCTTCCGGTTGCTTGGCTGTTACGGATAACGCGCGACAATCAAACCGTTGGACAGTTTTCCCAAAATTATGAAAAATGATGCGAAGGAACCCATCCGAGTCAATAACCAAATCTACAGCTCAGTGGTTCCTTGCATGATAGATATTCAGTCGAAAATCCAATCTCGAATGTTTTTACCCGTAGAATAACCGTGCATATTGAATAACACACAACGAATAACACAGTGTTGTTTTTAAAGTCGGGCTTTTGAAACATCTAGAGAAAGCTCGACAAAACTACGTTATATTTTATTTTCACAATGATATGGAAATGAAACTATTCTTCTTCTCCTTATCTGTGTTTCATTTTGCACTGTAAAGGATTAGGGATTCATGTTTGACAGTTGAAATCTACCATTACTAAAATATCCTTTTACAATTAAATAACTGAGTTATTACACTGGATCGACAGTGATAAGTCATTATGCCTACGTAGCTGTAACTCATTGTTTATACTTGTCTTATCCTCGTCTCCTGCTAGGTTTCTAATATCGACAACTATTTAGTTTCTTCCATAGAGTTTGTATCTCTCCAGATCGACTGCTAGAGAAAACAATTAATACCGATACAGAGACTGGATCACGAAGAGATCAGGAGGTTTTGATCAAGTAACAATGTATTGTTTTATTTTAATAAATCTGTATTATGAAAGAAAACGACACTGGAGAATGATGATCTGAACAACGCTTAAGAGATACAAAGAGAAATATCAACGAAAGTTGATAATGGCCTGTAGTGGTTGTTAGCAGAAATAGATTTGAATGGATTTACAACTGAACATAGATGGAATAATATTTTCATTTGGAGACAGACCACTTTGGGAAAAGAGAAAGAAGGTCATCATGACAACGAACACTCAAGTTTGACTTTGATAAATTAAAAAGTTTGAACAGAATTTAGGGAAGCCGACGAACGAATCCAGATTAATGAAGAAAAAGTTGGATTTTGCATAATTCGTTAAATTAGCATCTAAAACATTTTGTTTTTAAATGATTGACTTCAACATTATTGTAGCAAATATCAAATCATTCTTAATAATTATTTTCCCTCTAATTTCTAAAATAATTCTATAATAAAATCCAGATTAAAAATAAATTTTCAATTTCCGATATTTAAATATTCGATTCCGACCCACCTCAACTCTTTTAAGCAATGTTTCATCGCATGTTTTGTGGCTGTTATTTGGCAACAACTTCTGACTTGTAATTAATTACAACCTCTCACTTTTCTATTTAAATATTTTTACTTTCTAATTCTCCTCCTAAAATTTCTGCAGATATTCCTAAAATAAAAGTATTTTGTTTTATTTTGATTTTTTCCTCAAACATATCAGAAGAAAGGATGGTACTTATCAACATTTCTCAAGTGCGATAGAACGAAGTCACTATTGATTTCGATACTGGGCATCATTACAATTTCGTCTGTCATTATAAATTTTAATGCATTAGTTTTTATTAAGAAAAAAGAATGACTTCTTTTACTCCGACAAATTCATTATTTCAAACATTGCAGCTGTAATTTCCATTGCTTAAACTAAAAGTTATTTCATGAAAAGTTCGGAGGAGCTGACATATCTCTGCAGTAGCGTCTCAGGCCGACCGTTGTTCTCCAAAATGAACGTTATTTGCAATTATGCATTTTTATTCAGTATTTGCGAAATTATTTTATTGAACAATATACGTGAAGTAAAGTTTACTTCCTTCTGTGGAGTTTACTTCATAAAAAAAATTTTCGGACATAAAAGGGTTAGCGTAAAGTTGGGCTCTAACGTATTCCAGTGGGCGAAGATTGAGTGTGGGACAATGTGCATCTCTGTTTGATATATGGCTTTAACAAAAGTCCATTATTCATGAGCTTCCTGCCATCACAGGATCAGCATTCGAAAAAGCAGACAGAACTGGCATTGCAAACAGAAAAATAAAATAAAAACAGGATTTTGTCAAGACATTTCAATTCTCACTCCACTACTTTCCTCTCCATTTCGATAGATAATTTTAAATATGTATATATAATACATATATAAGATAAATAGAAATTATTTCAACTTAATAAAGGTTTCTAAGGAACTATTTAATACTATTAGAATTAGATAATAAAAATTTTCTACTTCAGCATTGGCCTCAATATCATTATTAATTTGATTCTATTCAACAGACGTTTCCAATATCTGCGTGAATTTATCATTTGAAAACATATGAAAAAATGTTTTATATTTTCAAATTTTATTATTTATTTTATTTTAAACATTTAAAATAATATTTTAAAATATACCATTCAATGTATATTTCGTTACAAAATATTCATTTTTAAAAAAAGCGGAAAATGTTGAAAGAATTACACTAAAATTTTAAATAAAGGAAGGAAATGATGAAATGTATCTAAGTGTTTCAAAACTTTAGTTAGAAAAGTTTAGAATATTATATAATTTAAAAATTGAGGCTAACCCATTATTTACAATTACAACTGACCTTGCGACGTTTCAGATCTTCAATGTGCGAGACCTGAAACGTCGCAAGACCAGTTTTAATTGTAAATAATTTGCTTTTAAGGTTCGCCCTCAATTTTTGAATTAGTCACAGCTCGTTAATTTGTTCAATATCATCTAATTTATCATAATAGCGATAGTTATTAAAGCGCTTTAATATATTATATATTAACTTCTTTTTTTGCTATTAAATAAAAATAATATTGGTTTGCATTACTTTCTTCTATTTTTGTAATTCCGGAAATAAGTTATTTAATAATTTTATTTATATTATTAATTTACCGTATTACACAACACAATTTAACTATATTCATCATTAGATTTTGACCAAAATAGTCAAAAAGTACAACTGATGTAAATGTATGGTTTCCTCTCCCAATAGCACAACGTACCCCCACCACAATGAAATCTCCCCTCTGTTCAGCAAAAGCCTCATCTCCATTAATCACTCACAACCCTGTGCATATGATTTCTGAATCTTAACCACCAAGGTTTATCCTAAATATCAATTCAAAACAAGCAATCGAGACATTTGGTACTGTTCAAGAAATCCCTCGCCCTAATCTTGATCAAAATTCTCGCTACCTCTGCATCCAATAATGGATAAATACACATTTAAGCTGCCATCGTCTTAATCTTAACAAAGCATTAGCTTATTAATCAACGGAACAGAGTATTTCAGAGTATTTATGCCTACGATGTGAGGTTGATCGTAAATGAATCTACATCAGGGGTCCCCAAACTTTTTATCCGTCGACCCCCTTCATATGCCTTATCGACCCTCAGATTAAAGTTTATCGACCCCCAGTTCTTAAACCGTACGTTTCCACTATACGTAAAATACACAATTATCTTTGAAAATATAATAAATTATATTGAATGAAAAAAAACCTCTTGCTGTCATTTTGCGACTACTACTGAATAAATTACCTTAAAAATTTGTTAACATACCTTTTTATGAAAATAGTTGATATTAGTGGGAATTAGAATGAAGAATAATAATTTTTTATTGGAATATCCTTTTTTTTTTCTAGACAGTTTAATTGATCCTGTTTAGTGTTAATCGACCCTTCTTTCGACCCCTGGAGAACTCTTATCGACCCGTAGGGGTGGATATCGACCACTTTGGGGACCCCTGGTCTACATGGACTTGTCCCACTAATAATTTTTGTGTTTCTGGAAGGATCTTCTTAAACATTGTTAAGCATATTTATGGACTACAGACGATGGACCTTTGAAATCTTTACCACGTGGGTCCTTGTCGTGGGACCTTGCGAGAAGGCAACAAAACTTCCCAGACTCAGGCACTGGAATCTAAACAATGGATTTCTATCCTATTCTTCTATTAATATTTCTTTGTCTCAAACTAAAGGAATTAATCTTTTTAGCTAATCCACTGCGCAGGGTTTGATACGATTACAATTAATCCGATTTAAGCTACAGTCGGACCTCTATTTAACGAAGTCGCTAAATCCCGAAAAAAAGTTCGTTATATGGAAAATTCGTTAAATAGAGATTCACCTTTTAAAATTACTTTAAACTCCAAAAAACAGATTTAAAATACATAAACAATAAATATTATTAAAAAAAGTAATAATTTTAATGACATAAAGCATACATTACCACAATCTTACTTAAATTTTACTAAAAAGTCTTAATTTTTTCTGAGGGTTTTTTTTTTTTTTTTTTTTT
>JAFIDM010000004.1:7943445-7956055 GCA_023159025.1 Thereuonema tuberculata
AAACAGGAAATAATTAGAAGGAGTGAATGTGGGGTAAAACAGTGTGATTTGTAAACAATTTATCTTTTTTTTATGTCATCTTACCATATTTTATGCTACAGAACGAATTATTTTTTTTAACATGTATTGTTATGGGAAAACGCGTTTCACATAACGAACTTTTCGCATAACGAACTTGCTCCTGGAACGAATTAAGTTCGTTGTGTGAGGCACCACTGTTTTCATTTTTACTGATCTGTCTTGTGGATGTTTTAGTAAATTTATTAATGCTGTTCCAATTGAAGAAATGGCTGAGGAATCTACCGCTTTCAGTGCTTTTTTTTTTTTTTTTGCAGAAATTAGGTCCCATATCCTTCCGCCTCCTAATCGTCATTCCTCTCCAATTCTGCAGACTGCTTACAAGATTACGTAATGTATCCTTCAGAAAGAGCATAAGATGTCTGTATGAATGTTTTGCATTTGTAATGGAAGTTAGCCGACTTCAAGGCAATATTTTTTTTTAAGATTTCTTGTTTCAGTCCAAGGCTGAACTTGGGGGAATGTGGTCGTAATCACCCTCACAGAGAAGAAGCAGACAAATACAGGAAAGAAAGTAAACATCCTAGCCGACGCCGGGATTCGAATCCAGGTAACAACGTATCGGCCTCATGGAAGACTGCCTCTAATCCTCACTAGATCATGCCGGCACGGCAAATAATAATTATTAAAAAAAATTTAGCTCTGCGCTTCCGATGTATTGTTCATGCTAGCCTCAGTACGGAGACATTGCTATTTACTGTGACTGCTCCTGGCTGATGATTGCCAACGAGCGTGAAACAGCTGTTCCAGGATGTCACTTGTAAATAATTTGGTCTCACCCATTGTTATTAACTTTTTTAAGTTCAAAAATTTGGAGTTTTTCAATAAAATTTAACTTAAAATCATTCATTCCTCCATTAGTTTTATGATCTATGAAAAGTGATATATATAGGCCTACTATATGTATTCTATACTACATACAAAAAAATATATGTCTTGCAAAAAAGACATAAGACATAAGATCTACGACAATCTATTATCTTCATTAGAAATGAAAATATCTTTAGTTATTTTTTCTTGTAAAGTAGATATTAACTTTTTTTTTTAAGTTCACTGCTCTAGTTTTTTAGTTCTGAAATGAACTGTTGATTTTCAGTAGACATTGAATTGTTTATTGAAATGTGTGATTGTACTGCTTGTAATTTCTTCATTATCAGAGTAGTTATCAATTTCTATTATAAAGCTTTGGATTCATCCTCTGTTATGTTATCAATTTTCAAAAATTTTCCTCAACTGTTACAATGTGCTTGATGAAATTTTTCCACATCTTTGATGACTTTGCTAATTCTTTCAATAATCAAACATTCAATTTAATCGCTCTTGAATGTTTTCGAGCAACATTATCTTTTATTTGACTCTATGCTAATTCTATTGGGTTTAGTTCACAATGGAATGATGGAGTCGGAGAACCGATGTTTTCCTCCAATTTTTATGCCAACTAAGCTGAGTATTTATGCTTCTCTCTCCTCACTATTTTCAACAATTCTCCTTTTAGGGTTGTAATTTTTCTGGTAATAGGGCTTTCTCCACAAACCAAATTGCAATTTCTGACTTTTTGATATTAGACATTGATAATTATTCTATTCAATACTGGGAAGCAGCTTTTCACTTTATGAGCATCTATTTCGTATAATAATCTGTCTTTTTCCAAATATGAGTTCTGCTTCGTGAATAAATCCATTCTCGTCTCCAGCGTGGACAAAAATCAGCCGTCTTCCTTTCCCATTGGGATTTTTCAGTCCTAATGATAAGCCGTCATCATTCAATGATTGACATCTCTAACACTTGAGAACTGTTTTGTCTTTCCTATTTCTATGGCTGAATTAATCCATGTTTCATTTAAATAAACAATATTTCCTCCATATTCCTTAAAAATTTTTATCTGGTGAAGTCAACTGTCTCTCCAATCATCATCTCGTTCTCGGAAAGCTCAGTCTTCTCTCATACCTGAATCAAAGATTGCCCATCATTCGATACAGTATTTACTGTTCTGGAAATTTCTGGCAACTCTGGTTCGTTATTTACTTCCATCAGAATTTTATTTAGAGTGGAATTAGTAAGAGAAATGAATGTATAATCCGTAGAACAGCTGTCTTTACGAAATCATTATACCGTGGAGTAGAAGAAATCTTACTTGACTGGCAGAAATATTTCTGCCTGAAAGATGTTGCCCTCAGGACGGATCCGACAAGAATCCTGGATAGAAAGTTTATAACTAACGTTAGTCGCCATCTTGTTTGTTTTGATTTTAACACATTGTGTTTGGCGGAGAATAAATACAAATATTATTGCCTAACGAAAAGCAGTTACTTAATTTCATTTCTCTGTCCGTGTCTGTTCTCCCCCCCCCCCCCCCCCTCCCTAATTTCTCCCGAACGGAGGTCGGAACAGCAAACTGTCTTTATCATCGTGACCCAAACACTGTAGGAATGGGATATTTATTACTACCAATCCGGAAAAATGCAGACACAGTCGACTGTTTGTTTCCGCAAGTAGAATTTTTCCTCCCAATAATCTAAAATCAGACAGGTAATTTCTTCTTCTTTTGTTCAGGTGCTGTTTTTCTTTTCCTTTATTTATTTACTATTTTAACAGCTCGTTAAATTTATTTTCATATTAATACATTTTCTTTTGAATCTTCTATTCTTTCATTAAAATCCTTTTTGTCTACAGTTCCGTAGGAAAAGCTGTTGCTGGCATGATGATGCAGCAATTTATTTTTCTTGCTTTTTGTTGTAAGTGGGACCACTGCCAGACTGACAGGAGTTCTCACTAAGAAGATCTTGCCTTTCTGATTCGGTTAGGGTGAGGCAGGGTTGTGCTGATGAGTACGTTGCAGGATGAAACGGCCGTTCCAAACTCCTCCCCATAATCTAAAATCAGTAAGGTAATTTCTTCTTTTTCTTTTCCTTTATTTATTTACTATTTTCACAGCACGTTAAATTTATTTTTATTTTCCTTTATTTATTTATTAACTACTGACCCGATCGACTTGAAATTTTGATATGCTGCAGTTTAGAGTGTCTACTATATAATGGATTTTTATTTTACCGTATCTGTAAGTTTGCGGATACAGTTGACCGTTTCCGCATTTTTCCGGATAAACAGGAATAAAAAAATATTATTGTACAGCAGATACTTTAAACTAAAGCATATCCATTTCAAGTCGATCGAGTCAGTAGTTGTTCAGGAAAAAATTTCCAAAATTACCTTTTTCCGGTGGACAGACGGCTTTCGTTGCGCGGTAGATAACTTATGTAAAGTCTAGGTTTTAATGGGTCGCCCTTAATTGTATGTTTTAGCACAAATATTTTTTTTTACTTATTTTTTTTTACTTATTTTTTTTCGGAGTTGGAATTGGATATTATGGATGAAAATTCTTCTCCACGGTAAGCCTAGTTAACTAGTGATTAGTAAAACGTTAAAATCTGAATGCTGGTTAAGTTAAATAACTACATCAATATCTGCATCAAACAAAAAAGGCATTTGTTATTTCATTGGTTGGATGGGCTATAAAAAGGCGAAAAAGCGATGACGTAATTTGCCATCAGTACAGACACACGGAAAACCGAAGTTGAAAGAACGTTAGGAAACCTTCTTTCCTTGAACTTTGCTTTCTTAAGAAAAAAATATTTTCCATAAAATTCAAAATATGTATTGTTTGTGTTCATCAGATATTAGAATTTGAAAATAGGAGTTATCAGGACCTGAAAACAACAAAAAAAAAGGAAAAAAAAAAAAAACCTACCTTTATTTTCAATTACAATTTCAGCTGAAAATTAAAAAAAAGTAAATTTGCATTTTCTGATTAAAACAAACCAAACCTAAAGTTACCCATTACTTAAGTTATCGAATTCTATTAATTTTAATTAATCAAACTGTGCGCTAATTAATTGATTAGCTAAAAAAGGGATTAGCAGCAATAGGATTGAATGTAATCCATTGTTGACTTTCCAGTTGGGAACTTTTGAGGCCTTCTCCAGATAATTTATTAACAAGAACCCATTTGGAAAAGATTTCAAATATATTAGAAGCCCTTAGTGATTAAATATGCATGTCATGTTTCAAGAAGATCATTCAGCAGGTCGGAATTGGTGAGGAGGTAGAGAATAAACACATACACAAGTGACTTGGTTTGATAAGGTCCTCTTTCCTATTGGCTAATAACAAAATTATGGTTGTTAATTAAGTGTTCGAAACTAAATCTGGGACATTAGTGTTCCCAAAATATTAATACTTTTTTTTCCTTCCTTGATTGAGTTTTGCGTTAAGAACGCTGCAGGTTACTGCTTCTGTGATAGAAAGAACATCATCCCAAGGCGTATTTGTTCGAGAAGTGTCAAACCACGTCGAAAAATTCAAATTAAATCCAGTGGTGATGTTGAGATTAGAATTATGGCTCTTGTCTTCTATCTTAGCAAGGCTGTGTAAACCAGGACGGAATCCCCTTGTCATCTCTTGACGTCGACCGCTGCTACGACACCAGATAATAATTGAGCTCCGAGGACGAGATAAGAAGCCTCCACTTAATTGGAGCGCCTTAAAATGATAAAAGACTAAACCACATTAGGTCTCTTAAAGCAGACGAAGACAGAACATTTGGCAGAGTTCAATGGAAAGAAAGTGAACTTTTAAGACAAATTTAGTACATGCAATCGTGGTATATCAGTAAAAAAATAAAACAAATATTCAGATGATGCGAACCGATGCAAGTTACTGAAAGAAAATAAGATATTTTATTGTTATTTAAATCTTGTCAAAATCCCTTCAACTTGAAAAGGTCCTCTCTCGGGAGCGAAACTAGTTGTGTTTTACTTATATTTATTAAAAATTGTATATCATCTTCAAACAGGTGTACGGCTCGTTTTTATGCTACTAATAATTCCTTCAGATTTTCAGATATTCATGTTATTTCAGAAATATTTTGTAAGGTTATGGGTCCTAAACAACTATTTTCATATAAGGTGGGGTAGCTCTGTAGGTATGAACAAAGGCACTATCGCCCATGTATTATAATATAAAGTCCAACATTGGCTTATATTTTTAATAAGTTTAGACACAGAATTATGATAACTGGTTTTGATTTAAGATTCGTTTTCTTGTAAAGAATAGATGTTGGTATTTTCTTATTCATCTTCTTGGGTGCAATAAATTTTCATCTACAACACAACAGGTCACAATCAGAAAAATAAAATTAAATGATTCTGTTCTAGCAACGAACAGAATCTCTTATATTTTATTCCATTTCTGGAAGTACTAAATTTTTGTTCCTGTCAAAGAAGGAGGCGAAAATATTTTCTTTCCCAAATTGAAAATCAACCACTTTTTTTTTTATTTCTTTACAGTTTGCGATCGTAATATCCTGGTCTTTTACCACAGGATGTTCACGAGCATCATATATTATATTCTCCATTCGGTTGATTGCTTTGAAAAGATCCACAATGTGAACAGAGAAAACGAGCGACAGAAACATAACCAACGTCGTAGAATTGATAGGAAAGTGACTTTTAAATTGAAGAACAAAGGTGTTAATTTTCCAAGCCACAAATTTGAACTTCTGGATTCCTGCTTCATCAAGGTAAGACATTGGACCTTTTTCTTAGTAAATAAAATTAAATTCCGCATAAGTACTGTCAGGACGAAGCATCTTAATAATTAATTTTCCGCGTAGTGAAAAAGAAGAAAAAAATTTGAAGACCCAAGAGAAATTGTAACCTTGTTATTGACTAAGATTTTCTTTAGACTGTAAGAATGTGAAATCGGAAAATGAATATTTCAATTATTTAGCGTTGAAATATCTACACCAAAATCTAATCGTGTATCCCATTTACAATCATTGTTAATCATTAAGAAACTTAAGGTATTCCAATACGTTTTCGAGTGATCTAAAAAAGGGCGGAACGATCTCATGTTAAGCGGCTATTTAAAAACAAACGGTAAAGGCCACTTCAATAGATTTTTCAAAATAAAAAAAATATAATCCGATCTAGTTTATATTATAAATAAATCTGAATTTTGATGTTGATCAGTGCATTTTTCTTTAAAATATTTCGGCATCTTAATTTTGACTTGCTAAGTAAATTTAAGTAACTTGCAAAGTAAATTTAAGTGTAATAGACCTGCAAATAAAAAAAAACAAACTTATCACAATTAGTAATAAAAGTTTAGTCCGAAAAAAGAAGTTTTCTTCGATTATTACATTATTATGTGAGTCATTATAGGTACATTATTTAGAGCCCAGTTATCCATAAACAGGGGAGTTTAGACATTCAAATCTCGTCATGAATAAGTAATGAGAGTAAAATGATTTACATCAGTGCATCATTCATTATTTTATTTAAGGACTTAGTATTTAATCAACATTGAAAAAAGGTTCAGGAGATATGTAAAAGAATACGTAACATTCAGACATGGAAATTAATGGATCAAAGTAATCAAGGGTTAATATTTTATCTTGTAATGTGGACAACATATACGTCACTTCCTTATCTCTCCCATCAACATCCGTATTAGTTTAATTTCAAAGCTTGGCTCCTAATCTCCAGCCGATTCTATTAATTATCAGCGGCTTTCAAAATATTTTATTTAAAAAGTTATACCTGATTTATTACTGCCATGAAAATATAATGAAAACGCAATCATTACCTATAAGTTCTGCATATTTTTATGTTTCTCAGTTATGTGATATCTTTGCCGTCTGACTTCCTGACCCAACTATGGAGATTTCAATGTCATAGAGGAAATTCCGAACTATTTGCTCTTTGTTGATTCCCGGTTGTTAGATAATGTTGTCCTTTTGTGAAGTTGAATAATTTGTGAAGCGAAGCCAACTGCCTGAATAAAGAATCCGTTTCAGAATTTTTTTTCTTTAATTTTCC
The DNA here is from genome assembly GCA_023159025.1 of Thereuonema tuberculata. NCBI lineage: Eukaryota > Metazoa > Arthropoda > Chilopoda > Scutigeromorpha > Scutigeridae > Thereuonema > Thereuonema tuberculata. The sequence goes on from JAFIDM010000004.1 coordinate 7,950,402, forward strand.
ATATTAGGTAAAAGATTTCGACAATTACTAAAAGTCAATGAAGTTTTATTAGATATTTCGTTAGTTAGGGATTTTTTCTTTTCTCGAAGCATAGTTAGAATTTCTAAGCAACATTATACTTTCTGCAATAAATTACTAGAAAATTGATTAGTTTTCGAGCAAAAAAGAGGAATTTTTTAACTTGAAAATGCAGGAATCCACTTTTAACTTTCTCGATGTTCAATTGTTCTCGAAAAAAAAAATTACCTGAAGCAAATTTCCCTCAAGAAATTAAGTTAATAAAATTAAAAGAATTGTTTGAGTATAAGTATTTTCCGAATTAGATTTTTCAAGTTTAGAGGTACAATGAAATATCTAGATCACTTAATATGCATTAAAACATATTCGTGTAATGAATGTGAATTAGAAAAAAAAAAGAGTAAAAAAATGGCGGACCTCACTATAGATCTAATTGGATCCTTGTTAAGTTTGCAACTTTTAAATTTTAATCCATAAAAGTCCTTATTGTTCTGAAAAGAATCAACATTCGGACAATTTACTTACATTTTTCAAAAATAAACGAAAGAAAAAAGAATTGAAACTTAACATACTTTTCTGAAACAAAAAAAAAAAACCATCTCAAACTGCTCTCAATCGTTTCTTCCAAGAGGAGATGCATTTCCGAACCTCATCTAAGGTAAAATTTCTTTTATCTTTTTGGCCGATGTAACTTTATGAATTGTCCATCGGATTAGTCAAGGGACTGAGGTGCTTGTTCATCCTTTTTCATGAAATTAGGGTTTCTTGTTCTAGAAGATTCTGGATCACTCGGGTTGTATGGGGTAAGGTCTTGTCTTGCAGGTCTTGTCAACGTAGTAGTCATTATGGTACTGCTGAGGACGACAGGGAATAACCCATTATCTAACAGGCTGATGTAGCTCTCAGAGTTAATTTTATTTATTTTTAAAAAAGACTTTTATTTATTTTAAGTTATGTACCGACTTTAAAAAAAAGTACGTAAGTTATGTGTCATAAATTTATTACAAACATTGTTATATTACATGTCACGCAATCAAAATGTTTTAAGCTATTTCAAATATTCCCCGGGATGCTATTTTTAGACATAGTTTTATTACAGCTTAAAATTTAAAAAAAATGTCCTTCCGGCATAGCCTTTTGGTCTAGGCAACCTCCCATGAGGCTGAGGTGTGGATGTTTTATTTTATTTCACTTCCTGTCTGCCTCTTCACTTTCTCTTCCGGTTTGAAGCCATTCCATATTGGTTTCCTGAGAAAGGCCTGGAAAACCCACTCAGTATCTGTTCAAAAAACACCTGGCAGTAGATATACAATGTATCTCAAACCAGCTGGTTAGTATGGGAGATTGACCAATATTGACCCGGGGTGAGGGGAAAACCTCCAGCAGGCTACAAAAAAGATCTGTAAAAAAAAAATTAAAAAAAATAAAGCTTTAGATCCTAGGTATTTATAGCAATTATAGATTATATTCATCTTTTAGGAATATATGTAAAATCAATTAAAGGCATTAATTAATTTGAATGGTAGGTACGATTCTATTGCTTTACAACAATGGCATAAAGCACGTGGAGATAATGTCACGAGACACGTGAAGCTGTTCTAACTTTCTTGTGTTAGAAAAAGTTGAAGAAAAAAGTCGAATTCAACAAGATGGTGAACAGAGATGGTGTAACGTCTTGAACTCAGACGATTGGATCAAATATCGGATTCCAAACTGCAAAGGGTGAATCAGTGGATTTAAAGTAATGTATGTATGTATGTACGTAATGAAGGTGGGTGGCAGAAGCGACCAGAGGTCTATTGTACTATCCCACGGAAATATGGACAGATGGAGAGAAAGACTGAGAAAGGATGGTGGGAGAAGTGCAGGGGAAACGGGAGAACCCCGAGAAAACCTGCCCAGCGCGGATCGTCCACCATCACGAAACCCACATGAGAACCGAACTCGGGACTCTGATGTGAGAGGCCGATGTCTTAGCAACAACGCCAATCGCGCGGCCAAAGGATTTAAAGTAAAGAATATTCCGCTGATAAAACATCAAGATTCCTGATATATAAATTCAATCAGACCGATATATATTAGAAAGAATTAACATATAATTGTGTTCGTATGTGCAGCATATACGATAACCCTAAAGTTGTTTTGGATAGCTGTGGAATTTATATTGTGAATACGATAAGAGGTTTAACGCTTTACAATGATATATCTACAGTGGATAAGTCGTAGGTAAATTAATATTTATTAATTGTTCCGGATAGATAGTTTATAAAGGAACACAAGCCACCACCTTGAATTCCAAAGTAAAACTAATATATAAGTGTAATTTATTCTATTGAAAGTATAAGTAAAGGATAAATATAATCATTATATTCGTATATAAGTGCATCAATATTAAGTTAAAGATAAGTTCTTCTTACGAGTTTGGCCTACTATGGACCGCGGGAAACAATTGACTAGATGAATAGTCTTTTCCTCTCCTCCCAGTATTTCTTCATTCTCTCACTCTGCTTCCGCCTTCTATCATCTGACCAGATTACCTTGGTCCTCGTAGTTTCTTTACCCTGGAACCCCCTGAATCCATTAACTCTCATTCTAAACACTTTCCTATTCCAGATCTCTTCTGAATTAATCCCAACTTGTTCCATGTCTCTTCTAGTTTCCTCAACCCATTTAGTCGTCGACTTTAAGTTTGTGATATAGTCGAAGATCTTCTTTGTCAATCTAGATTCGCTCATTCTTATGAGGTGACCATAAAATATCAGTCTTCTCTTACGTATCGTGTCTTAAGGTAACTTATTATACGTTTAATCATTAAAGAAGAAGATTAGACAATAAGAGGAATGATCCAAGACTTTAAGTGAACTTTGTTGCGAACTATTTGTTTAGTGCTGAGTTAAACAAATACATTAGTGTAACATAACATAAAATGGGAAGTACTTTTAAATCCCTAACACTGCGGCCTCAAAAGGCCTATTGTGTATCCCAATGTCCTTAATTCTGCATAAGTCCTAGGATTTTACTAATCTGTGATGTTTTTTGCAGGGGTATTGTCACAGTTTGAAGGATTGGGAAAACCCATTCTATCAACTTGTGTCTAGTGCTCGCAAGCGCTTCACACTCACATAGTATGTGTGCTGCTGTTTCATCAGCTTTTCCACATCTTATGCAAGTAGGATTTGAAACTATTTTATATTAAAAAGGTGTTTCATTAAGTGACAGTGGCCTGTAAAGAGTCCTGTCAAGATTCTAGTCTGGTTCTTATTTAAACTAATAAGTTCCCTGGCTCTTTTCCTTAAAGGCGCTTTAATAAAGAGCTTTGAGTGCTTCTGCCCTGGAAGATTACTCCAATAGGTCTTTTGCTGTCTCCTTGCCCAGTCCCGAATTGCAGTTTTAGTGGTTTCAATAGAGATCCCACAGACTGGTTTAGGTCCAACGAACGAGGCTTCAGCTCCTTTTTTTGCTAGTTTGTCTGCTAGCTCATTTACATTAGTGTAAAAGAATAGTTATTTGATATAGAAACCTTTAAGAAGATTCAAGTTTTGTCATTGAAGAATTTATAAAGAAATACAAGTCTATTTCTTTATCACTGTAATTTGTGTCGTTCTACAATATATTGTGCTTGACATTAAAAAAAAAAGAAAAGAAAGCACTTACCTGCTACAATCTATTAATAAATTGCAAATTGACCGACACATCTATTAATAGGGGCCAAATCAATCGCATAAGATTTAAATTATTGAAGTTATTATATTTAGAATTAAAAAAAAAATATTTCTAGCCACTTGATATAGAGAAAAGAAAATGAAATAGTAAGTTACCAAAGCAGACAAGGAAGGAGGACAAGAAGGGAGTCGAGGGCTTAATAACGAAGAGAAAGAAAACATTAGAGGATGAAATACAAAAGGCCCCGAGGGGAGAAGAACCACGTGGTCGGAGGAATAACTGTCTCATTCTTTAACTAAACATGTCCCAGGATTGAAATTAACAGCATTAGTGTCAGGCTTGGATTCTCGCAATGAATTTTGATATTGATTTTTGGATTGAATTAATGAGTTACGGATATCCACTGTGTAATAGAACGAAGTTTAAAAATCATTTGATCTAAAGACAATGGCTAACGATTACAAAGTTTGGTACAAGCTATCAGTGGAAAAGGATTATTTTTATTTTATTTTATTTTGGAAGTAAATACATTGCTTGAGCATTTGATTTCATTTTTCAGGGCAATTAAGGATTTTATGGATTAACATTTTAAAGTTGCAAATTTAACAGTTATCTACATGAATCTATTTTTCCCAATTTTTCACTCTTCTTTCTTCAAATTTACCTCAATCCATGTGAATGTAACTATTCCGGCGTGGCCTAGTGGTTTAGGCGGCAAGAGATAGATGCATCGGAACCCGAAGTCGATTTCCGGTCGAGGCTTGGTTGTTTCAATTTCCTATCCTGTACTTTGTTTGGATCTGAAGCCATTTCCCTAATGGCTTCCTGAGGAAGGCAACGGGAAACCATCTCAGTATCTTTCCCCAAGTGATTCTTCTTCGCACTTAAAAAAAATAAGAATATATTTTAATATTTCAATACATTACTAAACTTTCAATTAATAATGGGTATTTTTTTTTCTGTCCATCAAAGCTATTGCCTTTTCACCGTCTTTCAGGTTATATCTTAATTATGTATTAACATCGGAAGACTTCGATTACTTCTTACCGGTTATTGCAGAAACTTAGTTTCCATAAATTAACAAGTGTTGCAAATACGTTTTCTTAAATCTAGTAGCTAATATCGGTTAATATATCGTTGACGATATTTTCACCATTGATCTCAACGGTCGCCTTTTCTTCCACTTCTTCCGTATAATCTTCGTTGTTATAAATGTTTCATTTTGTTGCAACTTTTATTTGTTTATCATCTTTGTATTGAATTTTTCTGGATTTCCATCCGCTTCTCTCACTCCAAGTTTCGACAAGCGCTTTCATGGACAAAAATGAGAACTTGGATTCACTAGCAGCTTCTTGGTACCGCTGTTTCATCCTTATTGGCGTCATCAGCTTAATGAAAAGCATAAATCTTAAGTCAGATCCTCATGTAACTTGTATTTGTTGTCCCTTCTACCGCAGAATTACAGGAAATAATTACTACATTCTATTGAATAATTAAATATTGACAGTTGAATTGTTGTATAGTTTTTACAATAAAACTGTATAAACTTATATAGCGGGTGATCACTGACAAAGAAATGTAGGCTACTTTGAAAGTACTTGTGTTTTTAAAATGTTTATAGCTCTCTGGTATAAACTGTCTTTACGACAGGTTCCAATTGGACTACAAATTCTACATTCAGAAAATGGACAAGCAGTGGCAGTTTTTTGCCGAAAACAACTGGATGTATCTAATTTAAAACCATAGGCGTAACTAGGAGGTTGGGAAGCCACCCCAGAATGGCCATGGCCCTCCCCTGGGAAAAATTAGCGTAATTATTTTATATTTTAAATATAAAAATAAATTAAAATATTTTTTTAACTTATTGGCATTGTATGCATTATTTGCAACAATAAGAATGCAATTATTCGAAGGTACATGTGTATAGGCGACAAAATGGGATTTCCTATCTATTTTGCATTTCGAACACAAAG